>CP137677.1:29283595-29403240 GCA_037976565.1 Mesocentrotus franciscanus | reverse complement strand
ATAACCAATCAATCATTGAAGCCAGACAGCCATGTCCTGGATTCTACGAAGAATAAGGAAACATATTGTGAAACAAATCCTTTAATCTCTCTTTACTCTTTATCTAGACAGGCAAGGATTACTCAAGATAGCAATTTCAATATTTTTGTGTATAAATCTAGAACAAGTTGCACATTGGCGAATCCAGTCTTTATAAATATAGGGCAGAATCTATCCTACCTGGGGATGGGTGATATTTTAGGAGCTTTATGTATAATAAATAACTATAACCGAGGTCTTTTTTCCAATCCATGTGACTCTATTAACACAAAACATCAAAAGGAAAAGTGCAATGTAAATAGCTTTGTGGCTTTATTTGAAACTACATAGGATTCTTACAAACACTTTTTGGAATATTTTGTACAAACCTCAAGAGCATTTTACTTTGTTTCTTTCCCCATGTCTGTGCTTTTAAGATCATACTGAAGTACGAGAATTCACAAACAGATGACTTTTATGGTGGCAAAGTCCATTTCTTCTGCTTGATCGTAGGAAACGACCAGTAAAGTAGGCTGCATCATGCCATCAGTCAGACAAGTGTATTTTTATCCTGAGCTTTTATAAGGTAATTGATATAGAGCCCCATGTAAGGTGGAAAATGTGGTGCTAGGAGCGTTACCATTGCAGCTACTAGCCATTCGTATTTCTGGGAGCTATTCCTATATTTCTGTCTTCAAACCAGTGTTAGGAACCCATTGATTCTCTTGTTTTGTGAAAACATCTGTGATCATGTGAAATATACTGTATTTGTAATGTTGGTGTAGGAGATTCCTAGGTTTTGCTGTGGGAGGTTGGCAGGTATGCCATCGCCATATTAACGACTTGAGAGAGACGATTCATGTGTACTGAAGTAATATAACTTTAAGAAGAGGTTATCGAGGTAGAGTACCATGTAGGGTACAATAGCAGTATTAGGAGTGTTTTCATTCTCATTTCCTGAACCAAAAGGAGATGTTAGTGGTGCATAGAAATGGTGACAGATATAGGGAGCCTTATGTGAGGTAGATAAAGAATTATTATGAGCTCTATGAGCACTTTCCATTATTATCATTTTTTCTAGGGGATGAAGCAGAAATAGTTTAAAAAATACAACAATCTAGCAAACAAAAACAATACCAACAACAATCAGGCTTGAAGGAACATATTGAACCAGATACATTCAATAAACTGCAGTACTAATAACTTAAAGCCAAGCTGCCTAAGTGCTTTTCCTTCTACGAAATCCATAAAGGAATTTCAGCAACTGTGCTTAAACTGCTTTGTTAGGCAGTTAGCGAAATGGCCATCCATGTAAAGAAATCCGTAATGCACTAGAATACTATAAAACATTAAAGTTTGAAAGTGGGAACAGTGCCTTAGAGGTACATGAGTACCCCGCATCCGTATGCGACAGATATCACCCGAAATCATGGGAATCCCTCGCCTACCACTAATGCAGACTAAGCAGATTTGCCCGATAATAATCCCTAAATTTACCCTCATGAATAGGGACGATCTATTAGTTAGGTAGGGGGTCAACCCATCCGAGTCCTCGCTTATCTCTACCGTCCGTCCGTCTGCGATGCCTATGACTCGCATCAGACCCTAATATAATCAGAGCACGCTGGTTGATTTATAAGGAGCCATGGCTGCCGTTTCTAAATTGAAAATCAGCGACTGCTCTAGTTGCAGTCTGCAGAGATTCTGCGATGTCTTTGCGAATGGGAGTCCAATTGATGAAAGAAATCTGCAATAGTGTTTTCCGTCTGGACAAATAAATTTGGCGATGACATTCTATACATAATTACAAGGCCAATCGATATATGTGCACACGTGTTTACGGTAATTCTATCCTTCCTTCATGTTGCGAGCATCACAAAATGTAGTCTTTTTGAGGTTGCTTTTCAGAGTATACTACTAGCATACATGTGCATGTTGCACTAATTCTCTTCAAAGGAGACATTCAAATAGGTAACTATCTTTGAGGTAGGACAATTTTTGAAAGTCAAGAGGAATACACAATGATGTTGACACTAAATTGTTTTATTTTTTATTTAGGGAGTGAAATCTGAAATCTATCTAGTACTTCTCATTCCCATTAGCATAATTAGTCTGTCCCCTTTTCTGTCTGTCTCTCTGTCTGTCTGTCGCTCTCTGTCCCTCTGTCTCTCTCTCTCCCTCCCTCCCTCTCTCCCTCTCTGTCTCTTTCTCTACTCCCTGACCCTGCCCCTATCCACTTGTCCTTGTATGCTTGTTCTTTTCTTGTCTACCAAACCTCTGTGTATTTGTACGCCTCTCTCTCTCTCTCTCTCTCCCTCTCTTTCTCTGTTTCTCCCTCTCTTTCTGTCTGTCTCTCTCTTTCTCTGTCTCTGTCTTTCTGTCTCTGTCTTTCTGTCTCTGTCTTTCTGTCTCTGTCTCTATCCCTCCCTATCTGTCTCTTTCTCCACTCCCTGACCCTGCCCCTATCCACTTGTCCTTGTATGCTTGTTCTTTTCTTGTCTACCACACCTCTGTGTATTTGTACGCCTCTCTCTCTCTCTCCCTCTCTTTCTCTGTTTCTCCCTCTCTTTCTGTCTGTCTCTCTCTTTCTCTGTCTCTGTCTTTCTGTCTCTGTCTTTCTGTCTCTATCCCTCCCTATCTGTCTCTTTCTCCACTCCCTGACCCTCCCTCTATCTACTTGTCCTTGCATGCATGTTCTTTTCTTGTCTACCACACCTCTGTGTATTTGTACGCCTCTCTCTCTCTCTCTCCCTCTCTTTCTCTGTTTCTCCCTCTCTTTCTGTCTGTCTCTCTCTTTCTCTGTCTCTGTCTTTCTGTCTCTGTCTTTCTGTCTCTGTCTCTATCCCTCCCTATCTGTCTCTTTCTCCACTCCCTGACCCTGCCTCTATCCACTTGTCCTTGTATGCTTGTTCTTTTCTTGTCTACCACACCTCTGTGTATTTGTACGCCTCTCTCTCTCTCTCTCTCCTCTCTTTCTCTGTTTCTCCCTCTCTTTCTGTCTGTCTCTCTCTTTCTCTGTCTTTCTGTCTCTGTCTTTCTGTCTCTGTCTCTATCCCTCCCTATCTGTCTCTTTCTCCACTCCCTGACCCTGCCTCTATCCACTTGTCCTTGTATGCTTGTTCTTTTCTTGTCTACCACACCTCTGTGTATTTGTACGCCTCTCTCTCATTCTCTCCCTCTTTCTCTGTTTCTCCCTCTCTTTCTGTCTGTTTCTCTGTCTCTGTCTTTCTGTCTCTGTCTTTCTGTCTCTGTCTTTCTGTCTCTGTCTTTCTGTCTCTGTCTCTATCCCTCCCTATCTGTCTCTTTCTCCACTCCCTGACCCTCCCTCTATCTACTTGTCCTTGTATGCTTGTTTTTTCTTGTCTACATCTCTGTGTATTTGTACGCCTCTCTGTCTAGCTTCATGTACTTTCTCAGAGAAGCGCAAACCTCATCTAATATGTAACAGCTACATGTAATCAATTGAATCTGTACATTTACATGCATTTGCTCTTGTTGCAACCATACTACACATTGCACAATGTGACATACAGAATTTGACAGTTAAAACCCATATTATTTGTTCAAACTGGAAGTTCACCTACAGTTAATAACTAAATTATTCATACCCCTTGTAAATTTGATGTTTTTTAAAATTCAAGAATGAAAGGTGGACTGGTTGAATTAGGGCATTTGTTGAATACTTTTTAGATGTGTGCTTTAATATGTCACCTTCTCAAGAATTATGAATCAGGACAAATCAATTTTTGACATATTTCAAAAAATTACAAAAATTGGTAAGTCTATGAATAAGTTAGTTGTTAACTGTATATAAATTACTTATTGCTTTGGAGTTTAGTTACGATATTTGTGCAATTATTATCAGTGAGAGTATCTATATCCTCCTCTCAACGTATAACATATATACAATTCTTCCGATCTTCAAAGAATGTGCAGAGCATTGTACAAAGTAATCAGGCAGCAATGCACACAGTTATGAGAAATGAGACCCCCAACCTTTCAGCTTGCATGCTATCAAATCAAGGCTCCGTCGTTGCTCAACACCGACATCAGGAGTCAGATCCAGAATAGAGCTCCTTCCTCGATCACCCTCAGTCTCCTCCACATGCTCTCTTCCCTCCCTGCCCTCTCTTCCTTCCCTACCCCACCTCACCCACCCACCCACCTAACCCAACTCAACCTTAGAGGAAACCTTTGAGACATGCTGAACAGATCTCAAAGCAGTGATTTCTCCTGTTTTGGTAATTAGAGACTTAAGACAGTGCTTCTCACTCCCTTCCTCACACCTTTCCCCACTCATTTCCCCTTCCCAATCCCTTTCCCCCTCCCCACCTACTTATCGACCCCCTCCCCATTTCCAACACCTCACCCCACCCTACCCCTTTCTCCACCCCACCCCTTTCCCCTTCCCCACCCCAACTCCACTTTCCAACCTTTAAAGTAGACCTGCATGACACACTGAACAGGTCTTAAAGCAATGTTGTCTCCTATTTTGTATGTTAAAAGTTCCAAGATGGAGCTTCTAAACCTCTCTTCCTTCCCCATCCTTCCCCTCCTCTTCCCCCTCCTCTTTCCCCTTCTCTTTCCCCTTCTCTTTCCCCTCCTCTTCCCCTCCTCTTTCCCCTCCTCTTTCCCCTCCTCTTTCCCTCCTCTTCCCCTCCTCTTTCCCCTCCTCTTTCCCCTCCTCTTTCTCCTCCTCTTTCCCCTCCTCTTTCCCCTCCTCTTTCCCCTCCTCTTTCCCCCTCCTCTTTCCCCTCCTCTTTCCCCTCCTCTTTCCCCTCCTCTTTTGCCCTCTTCCCCTCCTCTTTCCCCTCTTTCCCTACTCTTTCCCCTCCTCTTTCCCCTCCTCTTTCCCCCTCCTCTTTCCCCTCCTCTTTCCCCTCCTCTTTCCTCTCCTCTTTTGCCCTCTTCCCCCTCCTCTTTCCCCTCCTCTTCCCCCTCTTCCCCCTCCTCTTTCCCCTCCTCTTTCCCCTCCTCCCAACCTTTATAAGAGACCTGTATGGCACATCAAGTAGGTCCCAAAGCAATGATGACCCCTGTCTTTTTTTATTCCTGGATATTTTCTTTTTTATTGTTAATGCAAGGAATTCTTCCAGGTATTTCAAATGAAAAGTACCCAATCCATGGGCAGTCTGCATTGATGTGTGGGCAGAAAAAAAAGAATTCTTGTCACAGGTTTTCAACCAAATTTAACAAAGGCATCTCGATATTGCCATGACGATATCACCAGGAGATGCATGCTACCCTCAAAATGTTTCTTTTCATTTCCTGTAGGGGATCTTTACATTTTTTAAATAAAAGATTGTAATGAGGAAAATACATGAGGAATTCCTACCTGAAGTGCTACAGGAAGGAGCTGTTTATAAGTTGCTTTGGGCATTTAATTTGCCCCAGTCCCTTTGTATCTTGAGTATTTTGACATTTGCTCTTTGTTAAATGAATCCCGTCTTTATGGGAAAAGTTTCAATAAGAATCATATTTCTCAAGGGCGATGAGACAATTAATGGCCTGGAAAGGATGGAAAGAGAAAAAGGCAAAAGGCCGAAGGAGAATAGTTTGTGGCTACCATTACAGTCATCTAGTAATGACAATTTATGTTATTACTTGGCTTGATGCATCAACATTGTCCTTAGATGAATTACAGTCATGAAAACATTTGGAAATGGATGAACCTCAAGTCTGAAGGAAGCTTCATAGCTCAGTGGTAGAGCAGTGGTCTTGTAACTGTGAGACCCTGGGTTCAAAACCAAGAGGATGCCCCCCCCCCTCCCCTGAATTTTGATTTTACCAATAGTAGGGCAAATGCCACCTCAAATTCAGATGCCTGCCACCTCACATTCAGACAGACAGGGTGATGCGCTATTTGACGTGTTTATATCTTATCTGGTTAGAGTTTCATTATAGTCATTTATCAAATTTGATCATTTGCTTTGCCCACTCGAAAAATTCAGAAACTGGAAGTTGATTTTAGGGCAAGAAATATCAGCTGCAACCCCCCCCCCCCTCCCCCTTGTTCTTTCTTGTTCATGCTTGAAATCTCCCACTTCACTGCGTCTTAAATCTAAAGTAGGATGCTCTGCATGAGATTACATCGATACATGTTGTTGGAAAGGTTGATTAGGTAGTATATTTATAAGAAATGATGTATACTGCCTTGTGAGAGATTTTCAAAATGAAAAGAAAGAAATGACTCATGCAGTCTTGCTGAAAAATCACAAGCACTGCACACAGGTACATGTGACTACACACATAGTAATAATAATAATAATAATAATAATAAAAACGGTGCTTATAAAGTGCTTTCCACCGGAGTCTCTAAGCGCTATGACAAACAAAATACAATGATAAACAATTGCATTTTAAACAAAACAAAAAAATTACAAATTACGATACATATGAGATTTACATCAATGTGAACAAAGTAAGTTAATCATCAAAAGCAATAGTGTGCATGCAGCATGAAAGTGTGGTCCAAACTTTTCAGCTATTTCTCATATGAGGCCATTTGAAGAGCACTCATATTCAGATGACATTTCTACAAGGATATTCTTCCAAAATGACATAAAGAGTATGAGACAGCGCACAAATTTATTATTTCGTCTTCAACCAGAACTCAGCCTCTTAATGTTTTCTTGGAGAATTATAATCAAGAAGTGTCCCTGCCACGTCAATGGATGTTAATGTACCTTGGGCTCTGCGTAATTTCTTCCCATGCGATTGTCCTTTCCAAATAACATAATAAAGTATACTGTAACATATATTCAGTTCAGTCTTGCATGCAAAGAAGCTATCACTTAAGACTCAAATAATTGTGAAAATTGTGAATAATTTAATCATGGTTCACTTACATTTACTGTATCATATTGATGAATGACATGAGGAATTTAATTTGTTCTATTATACTGCATGAAATGTCTCAGGTGATATGAATACAGTACTACTCAGCAGTTTTGACTGAAGTTTACCTGTTTGTATGCTTTGTGAGCTGAATATACCATCCCTGTATTTTGTGAAATTAAGGTAGAGTTCTCTGCAATTTTTTGTATGTGCAGTGAATGAAAAAGGAGAGATTTGACGTAGGTAGTGTACATTTGAGCGTGAAGCAAGGAATTGAATCGAAGGTGAGGGAAATGTCTTTCTCGTTCAAGGCATTGTGAGAGTGATGAAGAAAGAACACTATTTAATTTATTCAAAGGGAGAGCTACTTGCATTGTGTATACAAAGTTAGAGACAGAGATTGAGAAGAAAGGAGAAGAAAGGAGAAAAAGGGGAAAATAGCAAGAGAGAGAACGTGTGTGTGAGAGAGAGAAATACACAATCATAGGAAAGCAACCAGCAACATGCATGATGTATACAAAATCAGAGAGAGAGAGAGGGGGGAGGGAGAGAGAGAGGGAGAGAGAGAGAGAGAGGGGGAGAGAAAGAAAGAGAGGGCAGGAAAGAGAGAGAAGTAAGGAGGAAAAAGATGAGTTCCTTACGCATGTATATAATTATACAGCACACCTGTAACGAGTCTTGATTATGATTATTCATATGATTTATCCTCTGATGCATATTTCTGATTGGATTCCCCTTCCACTTTCCAACTTCATCTTCGTAATCCCGGGGTTCTTTTATCCGTGGAGATCAGTAGCATCGCCCCTATTTCCTCCATGACTGGTTCCCAGGGCCTACATCGCGATCTCTAGGGGTAGCTAGTGATGCCTGTGCCTCTTTCTCATATTTATTACTACCGCGGCAACAGAAGAAGAGAGTTATTATTATATTACGGATGCTGTTGATTTAGATTAAAAATACATTTTCTCCGCTAAATCATGCATTTTTATTATCCGGCTTCTCCACATCCATTCAAATTTCCCGAGTGCTGCTGCTCCACCGATCGTCACTCAACAATGAGGACGGCCGAGTTCTTAATAATGTAATTCTCGGTTGTCATCGTAACCTGAGAGGATCTCTCTTGAATGTCAGATCGTTAAAGGAGACGCTTTAGTTAAAGGTTGTGCGGAATATGAACGATGTTAATGCATTTAGATCAGCATTTAGTAACTCTTGACATGGGTCTGAATAGCGGTAGTATGTACAAGCATGCCTGCATGCATGTTGTCAATACTCAATAGGGAGTACATATTTTGAAATCCTATCAGACCTAAAACAAATTGTGCGGAAAGTCGTGTCTGAGCCCAATGTGATTAAGGGTGAACAAATGCTTAATGCACCAAACCAATATAGGTTTGTCACATCACGAAGTCCGGAAAGTGCAGAAAACATGAATTATGCAGAGTATTTCATCTCTCAAGAGTCAGATATGGGCTTTAGCTCATATCCTTTTCCATCTAGAGTTATAAAGCCCTCCTGGATGTGAACAGATGATTTGCTTTCTCTGCTGATGCATATCTTCTACTTGTTAGAATTTCGTATGAAAGTACTAAAATAATAATAATAATAATATGGACATTTATATAGCGCCGGTATCCGCCAGTCTCTGACGCTCATGGCGCTGTACACATATTACCCTGGTTGTAGCCGAGCTGTCAAAGTAACTAGTGCTGAAGCATATCAGGTACCCATTTACACCTGGGTGGAGAGTGGCAAATGTAGATTAACGTCTTGCCAAAGGACATTAGTGCTGCGGCGGGACTTGAACCCCGTACCTTGTGATCTGCAGTCGGGTGACTTATCCACTAGACCACAACACCTCTACAAATATGCGTCATCGTTGGATGAAGGCTTTTTTTCTACTTGGTTGAATTTTAGATGAAAGAGCTTATAAAGACAAGTCTTTGTTCACTTTGGATTTCTGCAGGTTTTCCTCATGTTGGTTTTACATGAATGTACAACTGTAATATTTTAGAGCGTACAACAAAAACAACAACAACAAAGTGGCAATTATGTTCTTTTTTTATGCACATGTATGTATTTTATAGAATTGTATGAGCAAAATATCTAGAGACAATTGGATGTATGTATGCACACACAGTTCCACTTTAATAGCAGAGTTGTATATGAAAGTTCTAAAAGTATGAAATTGTGTTTTATGGGAAAAGATATTCACATTTTCCACTTTTTTGAGTGCTAAATGCACAAAATTACCCCCAAACATCTTTTTCTTTTCAGACACATGCACTTTAATGTGTTCTTTTTGGACATGTTGAGCTATACGTCTTTCACTTTGCAGAATTCTGTATAAAATTCCACAACACAAGCTTGTGTTATTTTTAGACATGCACATTTTCCACTGTGTTGAATTTCATGAATACCAAAAGACAACATTTTGTTCTTTTTGGATGTGAGCATGTTTTCCAGTTCGTTGCATTTTGGGGTGAAATTTCCAACTAAGTGGAAATAATTTTCTCTTTGGCCGTGTCAGCTTTTTTATGTGAAATTTCCAACAAAGTGGAAATAGAATTGTATTATCAAAATATCTGAAGACAATTTAGCTGTGAGCCTTTTAGGCTTTTTTGACATACATAGGTGTATGTACATTTTCTGCTTTGAAGAATTTTCTAATGTAAGAATATCAAAAGACAGAACTATGCATTCGTTTTGGATGTGTGAAATAATTTTCCATTGTCTTTTCTCTTTGCAATCTCCATCTATCCAGGCAAGAATGGTCTAAACTTCCTTATCCATGGAGCACAAGCCCAGGTCTCCTACTGCCAGGCTGGAGTGGTCCAGGCCCTGACCAGACTAGCAGTCAGTCTAGGAACTGCTGCCCAGTGGTGCCAATTTAAGAGCCAGGACTTCTTAGCTAACTGGACTGTTGGACCTTTCCTGCTTATATCCTACGGTGATCTAAGGGTGAGTTTTAAATGTACTATCATGTAGGAGGTCTGCTTTTTTAAAGGCATCATTTAACAATGTTAAATCTGAGATGCACGGCCCTACGTATTATCAGTGTCTGTGAAATGGTGTAATATTGAATCCCTAAAAAAAATTGCGCAATAGACTGTAGTGTTATGAAAATGTTAGGGAAACGCAAAATTTGATTTCGATTTCCAATCATAAATAACTTGATAATCAGACAGGCGATCGGCTTGTAAAAGTCATGGGGTTCCTGACTGACCTAAAGGTTTATAATTATGATTGCAGCATGAGCTAAATCCAGGATTTTGTTTCAGAATCTGAGACAAAGTTACCCAATCCCTTTCATTTTAATTTTTAATTTTTATTATTACTATTGTTATTAGTATTATTATTATTTTTAAATTATTATTATTATTAGTAGTAGTAGTATTATTACTAATATTATTATTAATATCATTATTATTATTGTTATAATTATTATATATATATTTTGGGGGGGTGGGGGAGGGCTAAGTGAAACAATTTAAATGAACGCAGTTTGTTTATAGGCATTATCCACCTTGCATTCATTATCTGTTGCTATGGCAGGCCAGACTGACAAATTTTCAGTTTTAGGTATATTTTTTATAATGTTTACAAAGTAGGCATCAATTTGGTGACCCGACATTTGCTTTGGTTACGTTTTCTTCAGGTTTTATTTGGTCTTTGTTGTTGACAAGGTTTTGGATAGGGTTGCAATTGAATTTTAGGTTAGGATTAGAATCGGAGTTGGGGTTAGGTATAATGTTTGGTCTAGGTTTGAAATGAAGAATTCGGTTAGTATTGAAAATTGACAAGGGGCAATTGTCACAGGAGTATCTGTCATACTGATGGTATATTCAGCTTGAGCCTGGCTTGAGCAGCTATAATGACTACTGTTGTGACATGTCACATTTCTTTTCTTTCAGGTCGTGAATGACCATGCCATGGCCACGCTGAAACTCCTTCCAGCGTTACGTTCTGTGCTCTCCACAACCCAGGGCCCCGTAAGCCCCCGGCGTCAGCAACCTCAGATTGCGGTCGCTAACTTCAACTCACACATGGAGTCTCTGCATCATAGACTTAATACTGAACTCGGCAGACTGCAAGTAAGGCATCAATTTGCAGATCAAATTGTATAAGGACAATGCCAAGTCTTTATGGAATGACTTTAACTGAGAATATAAATTTTGAATGAAAAATATTATAGACATTTTAATAGAAATATACAAATGAATGATATGATATTTTAACTTATATTATCCTATCAACCATTTATCAACTTTATGAAATATTTAATTGTATATGTATTTGTAAATGACATAAAAGGGCATAATTTTGTCATTTTGTAACAACGGTATTTGAAATATTTTATAAATTTGATGAATGGTTTATAGGAAACTCAACTGTAATGAAAGTAACTCATATTACTTTGTATTTTGTGAGGTTTTGAAATTATAATAATAATAGGTGCCAGTCAGTCTTGTTGAAAATCACATACAGTGAAAAGAACTGCACACAGAACTGGATGTACACAAATGGGATTATGTGTCCAAAGTTGTGCTCCAAAGTTGTGAATATTGGCCTGTCATATTTTAAATGCAGGACATTTCATGAGCAATCCTTCTTATGTAACATTGCTGATATGATATTCTTTCACATATAGGAAGATAATAAATGATAAAGGTCGCAATTTTGTCCTTAACTAGCACTAAACCTTCTCTGTTATCTCTTTATAAATTGTCTGAGCACTTTAAAACTCCTATCATTTTTAATAATCTTGCTCTCTGCAGACAACCTTGTGATTATATAGATTAATATTCAGAGGTCTGTACATTAAATGTACGGTTGGGGTTTTCGCTACTACATTTTGTATTCTGTAGTTTTTCATTCTTCACCTAAACATACAAATATATTAAGAATATAAATTAGACTTATAGGGGAAGTCAACCCTAATAGTTAGCTGAAAAAAGCAGAAAAACAATAGAAACAAACTAGTGAAAGTTTGAGCAATATCCAATTAAAATAAGAAATTTATTAATTTTTCGAAGTTTTCATAAGTGAAACAAAAATTGGCAACACTGTGATGTATCTTGTGATTTCTCCAATTCTCCAATTTGATCCGTACTGAAAATTTCATGAACTTTCATCTTTTAAATTATCGGTGACGAAATAGGTTTGTTTGATACAGGGGTTGTATAATTATATATAGGATGCCTGGCTGCATGATTGGATGTTTTCTTTAGGGCAAAAATAGAATTAAAAAAAGAAAATTATTACAAAGCAAATGGGAGGGAACCTCACAAGAAACGTATCAGATTTGCCAAATTGTGTTTGATTGACCTCAAATTCAATAATTCATAGCTTTATTATTTTTAATTGGATTTTGGTCAAAATTTCACCCACTTGTTCATCTCATTTTCCCGCTTCTTTTAAACCTGACTTAATATGAGGGTGGACTTCCCCTTCAAAATGCTGAAAGAGTCAGCCAGGTATTAAAGTTGGATTACAATGTTCTTAATTACAGGGTTTGTCTAGTCACTGTAGCAGGCAGTTCTGTAGAGACTGTTTGAAGATCAGCGATGAGTTCTGGCCGAAGGCTATGCCAATGGGAAAGGTCTGGCGGAAGAAGACTACTGATGGTAAGAATATTATAGACATAAAAAACTTTCAGATAAGAAGGTGGTGAGAAAATGAGACATTGTATTTATGAAATTAGCCTCTTTCTGTTTTTAAACTTTTCATATTTCCTGAGTCTTAGTACCACAGAAAAAAGAAAAAATAATAATGATGATGATGATGGTGATGATGATGATGATGATGATGATGATGACTCAGGGCATTTATATAGCACTTAAAGGTAAAGACTAGTTTTGGAAACGCCCCTCTCTCAAAAAAATGAAATGGAAGCACTCATTACCAATCATGTAAAAGAATATGTTTTGAGAAATACGTGATGATACAAATTTTGCTGGGAAAGTCGGGAAACCGCCTACTAATTGATATATTTGGTAAATTATTATATCTATTGGGACCAAATAGATATCGCGCAAATGGTCGCGTAGTCCCATATACATCTTTCTGTGTACAGTGCTTGTAACTTTACCAAGACTGGGCCAAATTTCTTATCATTTTGATGATTCCAGAACCGTGCAGTACATACCAATACTTATATGCTAGATGATCAACCTTTTCTGATCGATTCCACAACGTTTCTTTCACAATGCAGTCGCATGACCAGAACTGGTCTATATCTTTAAAACAATCCACCATCAAATTGCTTTGATGAGGATGAAACTAAAAAATGCGTCATGTTTATCATGTCTGCCACCTTGAATTCTTTACAGCAGTACTAAATTTTAGGCTGATTTTCTTTTGAAAGTGGTCGCTAATCTGCAGGTACAGACTCTAATTTGACACTTTACCACAATTCCTTAAGCCTTGAGCAGAGCCTATCTCTGCCCGTCTCTGGATGGTCCAGGGCAGCTAAAGTACAGAGCCTATGCAGTATGCTGTCAGCTTAGTCTCACAGTGCAGACACTATTACGCACAGCGACTGACAAGGGTTTTTGCCTGCAAACTAAGTGGCCACAGTATTGGAATCAAATAAAATAAATATAAGATCTTTTGAATTTGTATCCGTCACTGACATAACTATTTTCATCCCATTATAGAATTACCGAGCGTCCACAATACCTACGCCGCCAGCATCGTAGATAATCTCCTAGTGCCAATCGCTGAGGGCGTGACGAAACTCAAGACGACAGCGCAGATCACTATCATGTCCATCGCTGTCCAGACCATGCTAGAGAGCTGGATGACATTCATCTTGAAAGAAAAACCAAAGTTCAGGTATAGATGAATGAGCAGTACTGAGAGAAAATGGGGGGAGGGTGGCAGGTGGGGTAGAAGGAGGGAGATTGGATGGAGGGGGCATTAGATCACTATCATGTCCACAGTTGTCCAGACCATGCTTGAGATTCAGCTGGATGACGTTCAACGTTCATGAACGTTTTGATTTCAATGTCACTTTGATACGGGTGTTTCCATTTACTGTACCACTTCTTTCTGACCCACCTGACACACTTCAATCTGACCTACTTTTTTCCCATTCATTTTCTACACAGAGGCATTTTCATGAGACAGGTTCTGTAATTGGCTTTTTTGCTAGTGAATATTCATGACATGAGTGCGGTCATCTTTTCGTCGAGCGACAAAATACGTAATTTTAATGTCCACTCTTTACAAATCCACAATCATATATGAATCTCTGTTCCCTCGCTCAGCAAGCACATCGTGCAAGCGTTGTAATTGACACGCTTGTAAATGATACACTCGGCCGCTTGTAATTTACGCACTAGTTATTTTCTTTTGAAATCTTCCGCCGATATTGAGGGAACAACTGTACATCATATTAATGCCCCCCTGGATCCACCAATGCTAGAGTTAACAAATAAACTTTTGATTTATTTCAAAACAAACAAAATGAAACAGGTCAATATATATCATGAGTTGTATAAAAATAGTTACAATAGAGCAGGGGCGTATCCTGGATTTACCAAAAGGAGGGGGGCACTAATCCAAAAATTTACTGACAAGCAATTTTTTTTTAGCTTAATCAAAGTTTATTTGTAAACTCTAGCATTGGCGGATCCAGGGGGCACAACCGGCCCTTGCCCTTGTCTTGAATAGTCACTAGCCAAAAAGCCAATAGAACCTGTCTCATGAAAGTGCCTCTGTGTAGAAAATGAATGGGAAAAAAGTGGGTCAGATTGAAGTGTGTCATGCAGGTGGGTCAGAAAGAAAGTGGTACAGTAAATGGTTACACCCCTTCGATACTGTCTTGATTCTGGTTCGAGGTGGAGAAACCAAATGGAAAGGCATCAGGAATTTGAAATTTTGAACATGTCCAAAATTTTCTAGGGCCTTTGGTCGTTGGTCCATTTCCCCTAAAACGCATGGGAAACGCAGTGTAGCTATATTGATGTCACTTTGGATCCAATTCAAATCTTGCATTCCCAGGTCGATGTCAGCTCGTTTCTCCTGTTTTCACATCATAATTAAAACACATGGGGGGTGTTTCACAAAGATTAAGATCTACTTTAAGTTGGACTTAACTATGGCAGGCCGTTCATGCCACTATTTGCTCTCACCATATACTGGCATTTGTCTCTCAAGGGACTTACAAATCATGGTCACAAATCTACAGAGTTTACATTTTTTGATAATTCATTAATGAAGGAAAAAATATTATCTAAAGATCATAATTGAGAGACCAATGGTGAGAGCAACCAGTGGCATGAATGGCCTGCCATAGTTAAGTCCAACTTAAAGTCAATCTTAGTCTTTGTGAAACACCCACATGGGCTCAAAGCATTAGTGTGACCTAGGCATTATGCAGTTCGAAAAAAGAGTTTATATAGGTCGATTAAAACCTTGCCATTTCCTGTGATTGGCACATTGTAGATTACACACAGGAAATACCAGGATCAAAACATACACAAGTCAGGAAATAGCAAGGCTGAAATATACACATGCCAGGTGCCGCTGACAATGCCCAAGCATTGAAATGTATTTGTAAGTTACTATCAAGACTAGGGAAACTTACAAGTTACCAATTTGGATGTAGGTTACATTGGCAAAATTTGTAAACAATAAAGAATGTGAAATTTACAATGTGGAGCAAAGGCCATATCATACAATACCAAAAACCGTGCTAAGCTAGTCCTGGGCTAACTATGTAATATAGATATTAAAGGTATTACAAAGTTTTGGTATGGGGTCATGAATTTGGTTCAAATGAACATATTCGAAGCATATGCGATTTTACAATATTCAATGATCGTTGTCGCGGTTGAAAACGAGTCTAAAGTGATGAAATTGTCAATAATAAACTCTTTATGTTGTATAGCGCCCTCTCAAGGCTGATATTACTGTAGCTTTAAAACAATGTTTCTTGACTACAATCGACCGACTTGCTATTCCTGTTTGGAAATTATATATCGGAACTGCATATTCTGAGATTTTCATGGTCGCAGCTACCATGGAATAGCCTTAGGCGCTATTTGAAATATTTGAATTTTACCGGGAGCACCGGTAAATTTTGATTATTCAATTTGCTCGAAAACAGAATTGTTTTATGTGCTAAATTTTTTAGTGCTTATGATACATCCACAGGGGCATCCAAATATATCAAGAATTTAAAAAAAACTATCCATCCAATTTCAAAATTTCCCAAAACTTTGTATTACCTTTAAGTTGGTTTTAATAGAAGCAGAAAAATGAGAGGAACAGTGAAAATATGAGCACAAACCAATGAAAAAATACGGAAGTCATTAATTTTTGAAGTTTCGAACAATCAAACACAAATTGGCAACTCTATGACGTATCTTTCAAGCTCCCCTCCCATTTGCTCTGTACTAAAAAAAAACAGAAATTTCTGTTTCCCTAAAGAACATTTTCAATCATACATGCACCCTAAATACAATTATTGCAAAAATGTTTCCATACAACCCCTGTATGAAACAATCTTTTCGTCATCAATAACTAAGAAAATGAAAGTTTATGAAATTTCTTTACAGAGCAAATTGGGAAAGGACCTCACAAGATACGTCACGGTGTTGCCAGTTTGCGTTTCACTGATGACAATTTTAAAATTCATAACCCCTTTAATTCACAACTACATTTAGATTGGTTATATGAATATGGTCCCCAATGTGGGCAGTATCTATTTATGAAACATTAGATAAAACCATAAATAAGTTTGAATCAAGGAATAGGAGAATGTAAGCGGTCAATGGCTATGTGTAGAAGCATAGTTTGTAAATATTGGAGGGGGAAAAAATGTATTTAAAAGGGTCAGTTCTATGTATTAATCACTTTCTCCATCAATGTATTACTCAACAGTGTGCATGGCGCACATCAGCTAGAACAAGACTTCAGCTACGTCCGTCAGTGGTTATCTTCAGAGGCCAGTAAGCTAGATCCAGAGAGCAAACAAAGTGTCCTCTCTCTTGATGCAATACGCAACTTTGAGGGCGCCATACTCCTCCTAAAGCAGCAGCCGCTTAGACGCACTGCAATGGCCAGTGCTTCATCAAAAGAAGAAATCAGTAAGTATACAAGGTTCTTGAATGTCCATCAATTTGTGGGCCACTTCAGGAAACTTTTGAAGTCCCACCTATGTTGTTAGAGAGCATGGACTGTATATTGGCTCAACTTGTGTTTTTGAAGTGTATTTTTTGTATAAGCAGCTCTTATACTAGTTTGTTGAGCACACTGTGAAACGCTTTGTAACCGCAAGGAAAAGGTGCTAGGTCAAATACTCTGTGGATTGGATTGGTTTTGGAATTTGTGGTTGACACTTGAGTATCTGGATGGTTATATTTGTACATTCTCAAAGCATGTCTGAATAAATCATTCTGCAGAATGCTTCCTTCGGCTTATTTTGGTCCAGGGTTTGACATTAACCATGGAGCAATTGTCACCAGAGCATGTGTCATACGACTTAAAGATAAAGTTGAGTTCTGGTCATGCGATTGCATTGTGAAAGAAACCTTGTGGAATCGATCAGAAAAGGTTGATCATCTAGCATATAAGTATTGGTGTGTACTGCAAGGTTCTGGAATCATCAAAATGATAAGAAATTTGGCCCAGTCTCGGTAAAGTTACAAGCACTGTACACAGAAAGATATATATGGGACTACACAAACATGTGGCATAAAAATCCATCCCGATTTTTATGATGTTACATGCCAAATTTAGAATATTAAGGCATTTGAAGAGCCATGCTTTTCAGGGAACATTTTTTCTCTGATGTTCTTCCACACTTGCATAATACAATGATTACGCTCACAAATTTTTGTTCACCTCTTCCCAGAACTCAACCTTCTCTTTAAGGCTCGTTCAGATATGAAGAGATCAACCACAGCGTTTTTTTGTATACATGTAAATGAATGGCATCTGTGAGCAACAAAGGTCCTATGAGTGTTGCATGATGCGGAAGCGTGAAGCGTATTACACTTACGTCATTATGAAAGAAGGCCCCATGGTTTCCTGCGTCATATCTGAACGAGGTTTAGTTGATACCCCCAGACAAGGCTGAGCTTGCTTGGTGAATATGAGTGATATACGAGACCCCAATATTAATGTGATTATATTATAATGATTCAGAAGGAAGGAAGAACTTGATTTCTTAACATCCACCCCACCTACATCTTCTCATCAATACAGACTCGGAGTACAGCACTAGCACAGCTCAGAGCACGGGATCCCGGCGGGGCAGCTTTGGCAGCATGTCAGACTCCCCTCTCACCGTACAGAATCTGGTACCCCCTCCTCACCCTAACACCCTCCCCCTGGGAGCGGACAACAACGACCCCATGGCGGGCTCGGACCGGGGCTACGTCACCGACTCCGTGGACGGCATCGACGACGAGACCTACAACATACCCCATCGAAAGGAGTGGTTGAGTCTACGGGTGCACACGGGGAACAAGTGGAAGAGTCCATTTAGCTGTTTGAACTCACCAGGGGGGATGGAAAGCTGAAGGTTATTCAAGGGAGGGGCTTTGATGCAGGCTGAAACTCGCTTTAGTCAAGTCAGCCACCAAATTGTCACCTGAATAGCCTTGTGTATATATACATTACTGTTCCTTAAGTAACTTGGGGGAAGGGGCATCCCTCTTGTTTATCTCCCAACTGAAATATTATTAAACTCCTTTTGTACATTGCTTGTTGCATATCCCCTATTTTTGTCTAAAGCCGCTTTCCTGATTCCATGATGGATGTGAAGTCTGAAGTGTCATTGTGATTGCATTGTGTATGGTTATATGGTCACACACACGTGTACTTTAAAAGTCACGAAAGTACAGAGCATTGTGCAAGAGGATGTTAGTGAGCAGGTCTCACGTTATATATTATACGACCATTCCAAATGAAATGGATTAAAGGCTAGCTTCCTCTAGTTTTAATGATTACTGCAGAGTACAACTGCAGTAAATTTGGCCGAGCTGGTGGCTTTTTCTGTTTGGAAGGCTGAAATGGTTTCATTTGCCGTATCGTTCATGTTAAAATGAAACAATAGTAATTCATCCAGACTAAACCAAGGTCTTAGTAAATGTTCTGTTTGTTTCACTTGCATATTTCACTTCAGGATGTATGGTATACATCGCCATAAATAAGTAAATGCAACTTAGTAAATTCAATGGTGTGCGGGATGGTCGAGTAAAAACCTTTGAAGTGCATTTGCTTTTGATTTTTTTTTCTTCATCACAATATGTCATAGGTGTTGAAATAAAAAAGAAAATTATGTTAATTTTGGTGTGTGATGCCAGTATATGATGATTGATTCCATGTGAGGCCCTTTGGTTGAAGAACAATGGTAGTAATTACCCTTTTTTTTTGGGGGGGGGGCAGTGTCCCATGCAATTTAAGTTTTGCAAATCTACCTGCAGTTGTGTGGCTGGTAATGCCTGTGCCTGTAATCCCGGGTGTTCCAAAACTCTCACATTCTTTTGTGTGCTTGTGCATAAATTTGATTACCGACTAGATTATAGTCTAATAGCAGACTCACTGTTCATGAATATGCATATATCTTGTGTAATAATGATAATAATAATATTCAGTTCTTGTATAGCGCATGTCACATTATATAACGTCCCTATGCGCTTCCAAAGAGCTTTGGAAATTATTACCCTGTCTTGAGCTCCGGCAGCCGTTATCAGCGCACAGTGCATTTCAAGGAATAATCCTACCAGGTACCCATTTACCTCACCTGGGTCGAGTGTGGCAAATGTAGATTAATGTCTTGCCAAAGGACATAAGTGCCGCGGTGATCCACAGTCCAGTGACATATCCACTCGACCACGACACCTCTACAGTGTAGTGTAGTGTTGTTCATTTTTATATTACAGTAGACCTACGTTGTTTTGACTACCTTTAAAGAAAGGCAGTTAACAAAACAATAAATAGTACTCAAGCTGTCACCGGTATTGAAAAACTAGACACACACATTTTTGCAATGTAGTTTTATGCTCCGTAAACGTAAAAGTCGATCAGAGATGTCAATACATAATTGTTAATTCTGCATTGTCAGTATTTAAAAGTGCAGTATGTATTTCACCCCACCAAAAGATATTCATGGTAGCCAGTGTCAATAACTTTTATAGTGTTTTTAAAATTTTGTTTAAGTAGAAGCAACAAGAGATATATCAGTCATGTTACTTGTGCCAAACTTTGCAGTCATGATTGATGCACATTGTGAAATTGTTTTAAAGGTAAAGACCAGTTTTGGAAACGCCCCTCTCTCAAAAAAATGAAATGGAAGCTCTCATTACCAATCATACATGTGAAAGAATATGTTATGACTAATACGTGATGATACAAATTTTGCCGGGAAACCGCCTACTAATTGGTATATTTGGTAAATTATTATATCTATTGGGCCCAAATAGATATCGCGCAAATGGTCACGTAGTCCCATATACATCTTTCTGTATACAGTGCTTGTAACTTTACCAGGACTGGGCCAAATTTCTTATCATTTTGATGATTCCAGAACCTTGCAGTACACACCAATACTTATATGCTAGATGATCAACCTTTTCTGATAGATTCCACAACGTTTCTTTCACAATGCAATCGCATGACCAGAACTGGTCTTTACCTTTAAGCTTGGCTTAAAGGTGTTAATACTCACAGTTTGTGCAATCACTGTTACTTTAACTGTATCTTTGTAAACAAAAATGTTAATGTCAATTATATCTGTTAAACGAACAAAATGGATGAAGTCAGTTCACAGGTTTAATTTTTTATATTTTTTATAGAATATTGTGCCAGAGGGATGTTGACTCATATCGTTTATATAGGGTGCGTTCAATCGACACTTTTTCACCCTAGAATCACAGTTTTCAAAGACGTTTAGTTTAAAACACGGTTGCGTTCAAGTGATTTTTCGTTGGTCGTAAAAAATAAACGTGTTTAAAAACACAAACATGAAACGCTGAAAAGATGCGTTTTGTATCATGATTCTGCAGAATCACGGTCGCCAAAATTCGCTTGAACAAACGGAGATCTCAATCATGATTCTATGACGTCATTATCTATCATATATATTATCGCTACCTATTTCTATTCTTCCTGGGTGGGCTTGAAATGAGCAAGAATCAGTGTAGATGGAAAATCGCTTGAACGATCTCCTGCAGTAACCGTGTTTTGTATCGGCGTTTTGAATTGTGATTCATGTTTGTGATTCTAGCTTCAAAAAATCGCTTGAACGCACCCATACAGAGTTAATGTCCTTCTAGCCCCAACAGACGATTTGATAAACCAATGTTGGTTCATGTATTGTCCGGATTACAGATTTTCAGCTGATTTCCAAGAGGAATGCATAATGTAAAACAACGATTATTAGACTTTTCATTTTGAATCAACATGAATTATTTCACAAAATTCTTATTTGCAAATAGCAACTTTTTTTACATTCCAGGTTTATATATTCAATAAGAGTAATGATGTTTATGACATTTTTGCGATATTGAACCCAAAGATTTGGTGCAAAACGATATATACGGGTGACATTATGTAGCCATGTCCATTGTGTTTATAGTAGATATATTTATCTGGTATTTATCTCACACTTGGATGTTATGTATCAATAGATATATATGTTCTGCAAAGATTTTGAATTTCTGAAAGAGCTAGCATACTTTTACATCACAATATGCAAAGGCAATTACTTGAAAGACTTTGTATTATGGAAGAGCTAATGAGTTTGTATTAACTTTTAGCAGTATCAAGGAAAAGATTTACACATGTATATATTATGATACTCAGAGTTTACATATGCAATTATTAGAAGGCGAGATGATTGAGAATATATATTCAACTCTGCTTAGTCATAAATGATGTGGTAGGACTATGATACGTAGCCCCTCACCAAATTACTTCAATATTTCTAGCCTACACGCCCCTCCCCCCACTTCTCCCAAAAAACTTATACATTTTCTATTGCTAATCTTATAATTCCATTTGGTGCTTGCGTTGTAGGCCCCCCAAATATGTATGGCCATTGCAGTTATAAAGCCCCAATGCACTACTTATAGCTACTTGTGCCCTCTATATAGCAAACAATGCCTACTCGGTGACCATTGGTCCCCCATGGTCCCCTTTTTCTTATGTTAATTGAGAGCTGATTTGATGAGATAACCACCTGTTAGTGACCATGCAGGGAGGTCTAATCCCTCCTGGCCAAACTAGTGCAGATGGGCTTTAAGCTTCTGTTTGCATCGTCATATATCTTATGTATGTGAATATGCAAGGGAAAGCCTTTAATAGGGAATTGCTAAGTAGGTTTTTGCTAGTTTTAGGTATTGTGTCTGAACATGTGTCGTTCTTTAGTTTTCTTTTTATAGTTTCATCTGTCTGACATACATTCTCTGTATAGGCTTTCTTCTCTGCATGGATATTTTATCTAAAATTTAAGATTTTTAGAATCTTTTAAATATTAGCACTTCATTACTAGTTGCTGCAAGAATATTTGGTAGTTCTGCTACATGTAGATATCAAATCATAAGGTTTTTATTTGATATAAGGATTGCATTAAAGATTCATAATTAGTTGTACATCTTTTTGAGATTGAGTTTAGTGCTGTTTGACTTGCAAACTCACAGTGAGATGATTTTATATAGAGATTACAGATTTCTTAATGCCAAAGAACTTTTTGTTTGCCCCTCATAACAACAGGTAGTACAAGTTCATGTATACATTATTTACAAAGTGAAGAACTAAGATACAGGTATTGCATTTACTCAAACTGTAAAATAATTTTCTAAATGTTGCATCAAGAAAAGCTAATTTTCAATGAATATATGCAGTAGGTAATTATTTTTTGATAATGGAAAGGTCATGGTAGTTTCATCATGATAATTGTTCATGTTGGGTTTTTTTTCTCCAAAGAGCTTTATAACTGAGGATTTATGCCTTACCTAAAGGCACTAGTGCATTGCCTTTTTGGTTTTTGAGCCGGAGATCTCTCGATTATGAGACCATACATTGCCCTATCACAGTACTTCCAGTATTGTGGAATGTGTTAGCCAATGAGAGGATGTTTTTCAATATGAATATTTCTAAGTAGGTTGTATAATTATGGTACCCATGGTTGACTGAAAATTTGGCCACTACTGAACATTTAGTCAAAATCATTGCATGCACTACCTGTATGCAATTTTGGCAAAAAAAGTTAGTAGCCCTATTAAAAAACAACAAAAAATGCAAAAAGAAAGAGTATAATTCTTTTATACCCTCTAGAAAGAGGTCATTTCCATCATGGAGTAATATGACGTTTGAATGACGTTTGACTGGAAAATAACAAAGAAAATATGAATGAAAACATAAAATAAGAACATTCAAATATGTGCACCTATCACTTTACTTAAAGCCCCAGTGCACTACTTGTAGCTACTTGCTCCCTCTATATAGAAAACTATGCCTAAGCAGTGCCCGTTGGTCCCCCATGATCCTCTTTTTCTTATGTTACTAGTAATTGAGAGCTGAGTTGATGAGATAACCACCTGTCAGTGACCAGCAGTGTGGTCTTATCCCTCCTGGCCAAACTAGTCCAGAAGGGCTTTAAGTGATAGAAGTGTCATTAGTGATAGAATTACTGAGATAGATATTTCATTATATATCATGGTCATTGTGTGCTTACAGTGCTTATTCTATAACAAGTCTATTGCTTGTATGAATAATTTTGTGTCTTAATGCTTTTATCTTTCAGTAGTTTAGCAATCTTTAGGTATCGCAATCTTGTAATAAGCTGCATTATCAACTCAGTTGTTGCAGCAATGCACAATTTGATAGTGATGTGGTTTGAAAGATGATTTTTAGTTTGAATGCACTCGTCTTTTTATTCCTGCATTTTGTCTGCTGTGAGCCAGCCATAAGGGCTCTACTCATACACTTGTATGTCTTTGTGATGATAAAGGAATTGCTATTAGTGATGCATTTACAAGCTTGATTTTATGCAGATATCTGCTACTTATGTGCAATTATGGCCGATTGTGGCTTAAATATTTTGTTGTATTTTTTAAAACCATGATTCATTTAGCCACCACACTGTAAATAGAACAGAAATTTATTTTGTTTTTGAATTTGTGAAAATGAATGTCTGGTAAATAGTCACACATAGACATGTATAACTCAGTCAAAGATTGATCTCCCCCTGTTCCATCTCATTGTCTGTCACATTTGTACTATGATCTCTGAGTCATATATTTATCTTCAATAGCTGGACATGTTATACATATGTATATCACTATATGGAATGTGCTGTTATTTTTTAAGAGGACTGAAGTTTCCTAAATTACGTGGAATAGTGATGATTACATGAGTTTTTATCGAACATACCTCGTTGAGAAATGTCTCTGCGCATGATTATATTATGGAAGTAACGTGCAAATGATGTAAATTATTTTTCTTTTGATTTAGACTGATGAACTTGCTAGAAATCAGACTCTATACTCTCAATATTCCCAAACAATGTCTTTTGGATATACAGCAGCAGAAACGTGTATCACCCTTACTGTCATGCTTAAATAATATATCATTTATACATTTAAAGGAAATACCGTTATTAAAACCAAAGAAGATATAATTGTATATCAGTTTTAGTTTCAGGATTTGTGAAATTTGCATGTATTTCAGGATACACAGACTCCCTTCCCATATTTGCACATTTTACCCGTTTTTTTAACCTGTGATATAGTACATGTATGATAAATTCATGATCAATTTATATATTATTAAGTAACATCACATACTCTCATGTGTGGCACAAAGGTTTTATAACCATTTTTATTTACTTCTCAATTTTTTTCAGCCAAATTGTAGAAGAGAAATGTCATGAAAAAGTGTGTAATGTTTTATCCCCTGTGGGGAACTGTGAATGTGATGTATATGCTCAATTAATTTTTCTTGATTTGAACACTTTTTGTTTCTAGTATTTTGCATTTCTGTGGTCACTTTGATAGTTTTTGTAAATTTGGGTTGCTGAACAAATTTACTGTAAATATGAAGTCGATCTAAATGCTGAATAGGGTGCCCCTATTCTTTCTGCACTGACCTCTCTATCTCCCTCTCCCCTTCTAATCTCTCTCTCTCTCTCTCTCTCTCTTTCTCTCTCCTAGTATTTCTTTTTCTTCTACTTTCATTTCGCAATTCATCTAATTGTATGTGGTTCAGGCCTCCTCAACATATTCCCCATGAGACAAAATATACAGATATTAAAAAAAAAAAAAACTCAGTACACAGCTGATTTTTATATGAAATGTAATAGTACTCGCAAAACTACTATAGCTAAGAAAAAAGAAATGTTGCATTTGTTGTTGTTTATATTTTTGTTGTGTGTGTATGGATGCAACACTTGACCGATGAGAATCAAACCTGTTATTTTAGGTAGGATGTTATTATCTATGTGTATGAGAGTAGTACTATTATCAAATGGACATTAAATGACCCAAACACAAAACCCTGGCATCTGCTGTGTTGATGTAATTGTGTGTAGTATTTAATGCGTAAAAAAAAAAAAAATGTTGTATTGCCCTTTGCGACCGACCCAAAAATCTTGAAATCTACGGTCGGCTTTTTAATTTTTAATTTTTTTTTTTTTAACCCGGCGTTTTTGTCTCGCCTGCGTAGCAAAAAGCGAGACATAGGCGCCGCTTTTTCGGTGGCGGCGACGGCGGCGGCGGCGGCGGCGTCAACATCAAAACTTAACCTAAGGTTAAGTTTTTGAATTGTTAATATAATTTTGAAAGTATAAGGTCCTATTAAATGAAACTTGGACTAAAGGGTTATCAAGTATCCCCAATCATGTGAGTAGAATTTCAGCCCACTAGGTCAAGGTCAAAGGTCATTTCAGGTCAACAAACTTAACTATGTTGTGGCATCAGGCTAAGATTTTTTAAATTGTAATCATAATTTTGAAAGTATACATTCCTATTCCATGAAACTTGAACATAAGGGTTATCAAGTATCACCAATCATGTTATTAGTCTTTTAGGTGACAAAGTAAAGGTCAAATGTCATTTCAGGTCTGGAAACTTAGACTTTGTTGTGGCATCAACATCAAGATTTTGAAATTTTAGCATAATTTCAAAAGTGTTTGTTCAAATTCCATGAAACTTGTACCCAAGGGCTATCAAGTATCACAAATCATGTGACACAAATTCCAGGTCACAAAGTCAAGGTCAAAGGTCATTTTAGGTCAGTAGACTTGGATTATGTTCTCAAAATTTAATATGAGAATTAATAAATAAATTGTTGTTATTTGTTCATATTTCATGAAAGTAAATATTCGAATCATTCAAGTACTTTCCCATGAATATTCTAATAGTAATTTTAGTATTCGATCCCAGGCCTAGTATGTACATGATCAGTTACAGCTAGGTGACAATATTGATGTTTGGATAATATATATTGGAGTATATCTCATAATAATGTTCTCATTATGCTAATGAGACGTGATGTGATGTAGATGGGCTTTACCTTCCAATTGTTTTTACACAAAATGCTGAAAAATCCTCTTTTCTTAAAAATTTTATTAGATAACTTTATTTGTAAATTACTGACAAGCATTGAAACATTTATAGTCTTACCCATACACTAAATCTCATTATATTGTATTCTTATGATACAGTAAATAATTATTCTGATGATTCATAATCAATATTCACTTCAAAATGCTTATTATATTCAGAGGATTTCATTTTCGGGGGTCTGCAAATGGGCCACCCTGCCTATAAAAATAATGTCCCAACCTCAATTTTTCATCATATCGAATTGCGTAATGCTGAATTGCGTAATGCAGGCGAGACCGCCGAGAGCGTTTCACTTGTTTGAGAGAAAAAAATGTTTAATGAATAAAAAAAACATGTATTAAAGAATTCAAAACTGAGAAATAATAGCCCAAAGACGGAGAAAAAAAAAGTAAAAAAAGATTTCCGACCGACCGACCCATGTTTTGGCACCTAAATTGCTAAAAGGCGTTGTTGTTGTTGTTGTTGTTGTTTAAATTTGTGGCGTTCAGTCACCTTTGACTATTTAGTATTTACGCCTATTCTGATTTGTTTTATACTTGTCGAGGTAGTCGAGTCGTAATCTAATTTTGACCTATGTTGTACTGTTAAAACACTCGAAGAAACTGTTAAGCACTTTTTCTTTTTTTTCCTTCTTTTTTCTTCACACTAAGCAAAAACAAAAACAAAATGAACAGAAGCATGCATTGGACATATAGACGGATAGACAGTGACTTGCCTTGTAATTATGTTAATACTTACGTAATACTCTCCTAATTGTTTTTTTTTGTATTGTATGTGGGTATATATATATACATACATACATGCACCATTACTATACCTACTTATTCACAGGACACACATATATTAATTATCGTGTTTTGGCCTACTATATACGAACTGTTTGTTTATTTCTACTATTGTATATATATGCGCATTAAAATGATATTATGAATAAGAGCACATCAGAAGGTATGTAGTTGTAATGCTATGTTTTATAAAAGGCAATACAGCATCTTTTTTTTATAGGCCTGATGGATGTGCAGATCTGGATGTATAGGGGCGTGCTGCTCATGCAAAATAAAATAAAAGAGAAAGTAGGGATAGGAGGCGGAAGGGGGGACTCGACAGTGATTACATATATGTGAGATAGGCTAAGATAGAGTAAAGGAGATATGGGGGAAGGAAAGAGAAAGAGAGAGAGAGAAATGCCGAGGGATCGAACACCAAAGTTCCAAAGAAAAACATATTCTCAGTCCTATCCGTACTGCCTTATGAGGGTGCGTTCAATCGACACTTTTTCACCCTAGAATCACGGTTTTCAAAGACGTTTAGTTTAAAACACGGTTGCGTTCAAGCGATTTTTCGTCGGTCGTAAAAATAAACGTGTTTAAAAACACAAACATGAAACGCTGAAAAAGATGCGTTTTGTATCATGATTCTGCAGAATCACGGTCGCTAAAATTCGCTTGAACGAACGGAGATCTCAATCATGATTCTATGACGTCATTATCTATTATATATATTATCGCTACCTATTTCTATTCTTCCTGGGTGGGCTTGAAAAGAGCGAGAATCAAGAGACCTTTTGTCCTTTACCCCCGAGTACCGCGTTTTGTAGAGAAATTGAATAAATAAGCTTGAGAAACTGTCAGTTATCTCCGTTTTCGAAATACATACATGTAGGCCTACTGCAGTTCGTTTTATTGCATGCATGCCGACTCCAAAGTTCTCTTGAGTGCATATACTAGCTACACGTGCAGCGCGATGGCTCTTTGAACCTTGTACAGTTCGTAAACATTTGTGTTAGGTCCACGGTAAAAGGCAATTTTCCGCCTTTCGCGTAACCTCAAATCTGCTACACCCATTAATAATTTGAAATGTTTAGCCCATATTATTATTATCATTCATAACTAGCGGGACCAAGCTAAGACCAGCGTAATACAAACAACTATACAACTACAAGTCAATGTTTCGCTCGACAGTCTTTGCCTTGCTTGCAAGAAGCCCCAGAACCACGTGGAGATTTACACTTTGTAGATCAACAAACATTGGAATACTGTGCAATAGGAAACAAGGTTTTGCAATGTCAGCAAATTGGTAAGTAGGCATAATGGCCTATATACTTTTGTTCATCATCCCGTAAACTATACAGTAATATCAAGGAGTGCTATATAGTATTAGTAACTCATTGGTAATGTACGCCTACTCGATATTGTCACTTGCTATGAATATGCGCAAAGAATGTAGCCACAAGACACTACACAAGCTGAATAGACAGCGTGTCTATATACAATGTCCAGAGAGTCGTGTGACGGGTGTGACGGGTGATAGGGTAATTATGGAGAGATAATGTTCGTTAGTGGGTTTAATAGGTATGGAATGCGTGAGGGCCGGTGCATGGTGGTAGGGTAGGGAGGGGGGCGGTGTAGTTTTCGGGAACCCCCATCTGGAGTCGATTCGATGGGAGGGGTAATAGAAAGTCCTGCTCTTTGTTACTATAAATTGCGTTATATTGTATAAACTTGCAAGATTTTTGTTTGTTTTGTTGTGATTTATCTTTGGGTTTGTTAAAAAAAATTGAAACAAAAATGTTGTTAATTATTTGCATGCCGGACAAATATATATATGTATATTATATATATTAGACATCTTATTGCCATTCATGCATACAATATGCCCAGGTGGACGAGAAAGGGGAAGAGAGAGAGAGAGGAAAAACCTGATTCAATCCGCATTGCTGATGATCGTGGGGGAATAACACACTCTCAAATTTTGCCTGACTCAATAAAAAAAGTCATTTAAGAATATTACTAATTATAATTATCATTATCATTATTATTATTATTATTATAAATTTTATCATTATCATAATTGATATAAGTATTATTGTAATTATTTATGAATATTGTTTTTATTGTCATAATCATCTATTAATATTGTTATTGATATTACAATTACTATTATTTATATCATCATGATCATCATCACCATTATTCATATCAATATTCAGTGGTGGATCAAGTATTCTCTGTAGGAGGGGGCACAAATCTGAAAGCAAAATGAAAATTTGTCTAAAAAATTGCACGTCGGATGTACAGTAAGGGGCATTATTTATTTTATTTTAATTTATTTTATTTAAGTTTATGTAGGCCTACCGATCTGATCTGCCAGATTGGGATTTGACAGGGGCACGTTTCTTCCGTGCCCCCTCAGCCCCCCCCCCTCGTCCCGCCACTGCAGATTAATTTAAAAAGAAGTCACATTTTTTTTTTTTTGAATTTGAAGGGCACAATATAAAAAGTTAGGCCACACCTCTCCCTCTTTTTCGCAGAAATACCATTGTACTTGTAGTAGCTCGTATACATTTTGTTTCGATAGGGGTGGGGGCTGCTGGGCCAGCGGACTCTTCTTATTATGTATTACATATGCCTTAATTCCAGCCATTCCCAGCAACCTCGGGTCGTGGTGGTCACCGGCTGCTCATCAGGCATCGGCCTAGCCACGGCCAATCTCCTGGCCAAGGACAGTGAGAGGAGGTTCATCGTCTATGGATCCATTCTCGGCTTGCTCGAAGAGGAGCAGACGTTCCGTGAAACAGCCGGGAACGCCCTAAACGATACCCTCTTTCCTGTCCGACTTGACGTCACCAAGGATGAAGACGTCGAGGCGGCAGTTGCCATGGTGATGGAGCAACAAGGGCGCATCGATATCCTAGGTGTGAACGTCGTAAAGACTTTCAAAAAATTAACCTTAGGCAAATTCAGTAGACTCATCTATGCCCTATTCAATGTCCGGACATTACAATGACTAATTAGCATAGGACTAACATGACTAATCCAAACACGACTTACATTGCCCTAGAGTTCATTTAAAAAAATCATTGATTACGAATAGCTAATCCCCCCCTCCCATAAAAATGCACATTTTGACCAACATAAATGACGCCTGACGTCGGACTGCATCAGCGTCTTGCGCTGTCCTTGTAATAGCATGTCATGTTTAAGTGGCATCGTGCACAAAGTGAAATGCAAAACTAAATTGCAAACATACTGATTTAGGGGCCGAGTTCCGTCACAGACTTGATTTGCGCTGGTAATACTGTCTTTAAAATGGCACCTCGTGAAGAACAGACGTACTTAAGAAACCCAAAATTACATACTAATGAATTATTTATAATGTCCTTAGTGAAAGTGAACCCTCTGTGACCACTTATGAGCCGTGCTCATGAAATTAGATAATTATATTCCAACGTGTTTTACACGCAAGATGTTCAGGACAGTTTTTATATTTCATACTTGTACATGTATATCAGGTGTCTACACCCCCCCCCCCTCCCGTGTGGATGGGGGCGATGACACATTGATTGAAAATGGGATTTTGGGGAGGAAGCAGGGGCCGATCTATGATTGCCCCAAAAGGTTTCGAAGATATGTGCTTGGATTTTTTTCTTTCCTGCAGTGAATTTTACCTCTGGAAATATGATTTCCTAACGTCACACCAGCCATCTACGGCTCCATTGGCGGCCCGTGCGCCACCATTTTGATTTAATACCAAATTGTTCATTTGCTCATAATTGTATATACCTCCCCGTCGTCCTATGTCATCCTGCATCACAGGATCGACGCAACATTTTCCAAACAACAAATTGTGAAGGAAAGCAAAAAAGGACTTGTCCGATTTCCATACTTGCCGACAAAGTTAAAAACTGGTTGTTGAACTCTCACTATGCTTTGTTTTTCCTCTTTTTTTAAACTTTAAAAATACACTTGGTCATCAAATTGCTATCTGCTAATAAGGCTGGATAAATTCCAAACTTGCCGACAGAATTTGTAAATGTTGATGTGACAACCATCCCCTCCTTAATGACGCCCTTGTCAAAGACCACTGATCTGTACACCCATCCAATAGGCCATTTTCATAATGTTACTAAATTTAATGCATACGTTTTCGTGAAGGGTGCCTCATACGAATTATGTCATTCACCTGTCACGAATAATTGTATTTCAATATTCAGATGCAAATTGCAATATATTACGTTTTTTTTAGGTAGTGCAAGCCATAATGTTTGTCCTACCGTATCGTATCGAGGCACTTCACAAAGACCTATAATATGCATTAAATTTGGATACATTACGAAAACGGCATATTAAACTAATCTCCATTCTAGTGAACAACGCCGGAATCTGTACGAAGAAAGCTTTGGAGACGATCAGCATGAGCGACATTCTTCGACTCTATGACATCAACCTGTTCGGCTATCTTCGGATGATGAGAGCGGTCCTGCCGATCATGAAGAAACAGGAATCGGGAAGGATCATCAATATGTCAAGTAGAAATGCAATTGAAGGTATGTTGGAAGAAGGATTGGATTTTAATACCGGGAGTTTTTACTCTGTTTGAAGAAGGTTGACTGTTCTAGAGTTTTAAATGACTCCTTAAAGCCCCTTTCACACTGGATCTGCGTAGAGTTGCGTAGTATTCATGAAAAATGTTGCTTCGGCGTAGTCCCTGCGTAGGTTATGCGTATAGGCTGGCGTACGATGGCGTATGGGTACGTACCCTGTGCATAGACACCGCGTACCTACGGCGTATGCAATTGGCATACCTACGCGTATGATTACGTATAACAGGCGTAGGGTTGCGTACGTTTACGTAGGCCTGGAGTACAGGGGGGCATTTCATCAACATTTGTCCACCGACAACTGTCGGGGCCGACTAAATTTGACCAATCAGAGGCCTGGAAAATAGTCGGTGACAATAAAATTGTCGGTGAAAATGATATTAGTCGGTGAAAACCACCGACTAATTGTTTCATGAAACGCCCCCCTGGTTTGCTTACGGTTGCGTACGGTTGCTTACTTTGTGCGCAAGCTTTTACTGCTTCGTCGGACTGGCGAAAGGTAGCGTACAGTAGCGTAGTGTTGCGTAGACTTGCGTAAACAAGGTGTACTTTCTGCGTCTAGTGTCTACGCCGAAAGTCCATCTCGCTTACCCCTTTGCGTCCCTCGGCGTATAGTTACGTAGGCCAGCGTAGGGCAGCGTACGCTCGGCGTAGTCGGTACGCATGGCCCGTTGTGAAAGCCCCTTTACTTTGCAGAAAATGAGAACTCTGTGCGTCTTAATTCACTGTGTTTATTATAGGAAAGTGTACATCTTTTAACATTTCCGGGGGAAATACCCCGTGACTCTATATAAGCAGACAATAAACTTCGTTACAGAAAATATTCGCCCAGTAAATCACGTCATGAATTACGTTAAATGAAAATAGTCTACAAAATCGTTGTTTAAACTAAAGGTGAAGTTGACTCACAGAAGGAGGCAAAGACCAGTAGAATTAGGATCTGTATTGGGTCGACGGATTTGATTTGATTTGAATTTATTTCCGTATAAAAAGAAGTACAATAACGAAACATTTCAAAATATGTACACATACTATTATTAGAGATAAACGGATGGATGGCCCTACCCGGCATCCACCAACATGGTGGCGCTGTTCCACCGAGGGGTCCAGGATACGGAAGTCCTATTAGGTGGTCTCCATTGTCCCCCTCCCCTCCCAAAACTGCCCGGAGATCATTAACATTTTAAGTGCATTTACACACTTGGATTTTTCATTTCATTTTATTCATTTATTTATTTACTTACGGTAAAAACTCACTTCAGGCTGACGGCTGTTCTTATGTATTGGTCTTGATGAATACGATCTTAGTTTCAGCAGAAGTTTCGCGTCAGTAGTAAATATTCGTGTCGTCCGACACACTTGTATTGCAGGAGCTCCGTATATGAATATCTACACTTCATCCAAATTCGCCATTGAAGGGTTAAGTGAGGAGACGGCAGTGATTGGACGATTCTTCAATATATGGTTCGTATCGCGGTCTCTTTTAATTCTAAACGAGTATAATTATTTTTAAATGCAAATTTGAAGCGCAGTTAAGCTTTCCCTTCTATTGATTTACATCTATACTTACGATTCACGAATCACGAAAATCGAAGATTTCCATGTTTTGGTTTCGATATAATTAGTTTTGGTTTAGGTAAGAATGCGCTCACCACTATTCATCTATAACTTATAATCAAACATTAATCTATTTTGCACACATTTTGTCATTGTGATTATCTATAAAGTTGTAAATAATCTGAGCTTCAAATTGGGCTCTGTGATATAGATTTATATGATTATATAAAAAAATGGGGGAAAAGTCAATAATATTAAGAAAAAGGTAGGATTATCAAACGAGAAAGTAACAACAAATGTCATTTCAAACTGAATGATGAGATGAAAGAATATTTAAACACCCTATATAAAATCCATCGTCTATCTTTGTTGTATAGGGTCAGTTTAATTCAGCCGGGCGGCGTCTTCACACCCATCGGAGAAACCATGATGTCCAATGACCTCGGTGGTGCGGGGTCAAAGGGCATTTCAGATCACCCGGATGTGCACGAGATTGATCGCAAGTTGAGCAGGTACCGCGACCACGACTCGGAGTGGGCTAAATGCCCATCGATCACGGCTGAGGATGTCGCGCACGTGGTCCTTCGCGCTGCCACCGACGTCAAGCCGCACTTCCGATACCAGACTCAAGAGGTAGGCCCTATACATGTATATGCGTTTTCATAACGAGATGATATCGGTCTAAATCAAGAGAAGAGAGCCACAAAAAATATTAAGCTTTAGCACATCGTTAAAAAACCCTATATAAATACGTACCGGTACTGAGTAAAGCTTTGATATATTACTACAAATGGTCAACAAAATTGACACAACACACACACAAAATTTGTCATAAGAAGATTAGGACTAGGTATGAAGATTTAAATATTAGAATTTAGACGATCGTATCTCAAACAAATTAATACGATGCTTGGAAAAAAATCCTTCAGTCGGTATTTACTGTTTTGGACTTTTTTGTCATGAATATCTGGCATTGTCATCTCTTAACTTTAAATACCTAATTAAATTATTCTTCAATTAATGAAATAAAATGATTTTTTTTTACGGAGTAAATGAGATGAATGAGTGTATATTTTAGGCCTACTTTTATAAATTCATATCCTGTTTAGGCCGTCAAAGCATTGGCAGAGCGAAAGTACCGGGATCCTACCGGAGATGAGTTTATTGACTACACTGCAGATAGATTGAGACCATTTTATGGTAAGGCTGGAGATGAGTAAGACTAACCTGACGTTCGACTTCTAACAGTGCCAGTTTATTGACAAATTATTCTGTAAGGTACTTTAAAGTCTTCATCTTCCTTTTCACTTTTACACTGCCGATGTTTTATTTTCCATTTATATGGTTTCTATATACCAAAGATGCAATAATCATAGAAAGAGAATCATATGCAAATTGTTTTCATGATGGTTTATAGTTTGTTATAATTAGTTATAGTGAACATTTGTAACACGCCATGTCTGTCAAAAATGACACACCTGTCGCATTTGTAAGAAATATATATATCATTTTTTAAATAGTCAGTTCCAGATAATATTATGATTGAAACTTGTTTCCGAATTGACTAATCTTGTCCGGCTGGAAGAAAAAAAACCCTCAATACTTCCATATAAGTAAAGAATAATGATAATGATGAAAAGATCATTTTTATTTTTGCAAAGAGCCAACATGTGATAAGAAAGAGAAGACCGCAAATTTCCTATTATTGTGCATACTTGTCATTATTTGCCAACAACATTTTGTAAGTGAAAGATGTGTTAGGCCTTTTGGGGGACAGGCGAATAACGTCTTAATTCTCAGATATTCATCTTGCCCACTGTCGTATGCAATGCGTTTACTGTCTAGAGTTGTGCAAGATAACTGATAGCCTTTGTAATAATAAAATATTCTGAAGTTGAAAAACTGTCTGATAAAAGTAACAAATGCTTGGCAATTTGAGTGCTTACAGGTTCACTGTATATATATATATATATATATATACATATTTTAAAAAGTCGTCAGATTTTCATATTGTGCAGAAAAGAATAAAAGTAGTCAATATATGGAATTTTCTGACTTACGTTGAAATACTTTTGCAACCAGCAACCCCCCCCAAAGGAGATTTGTTTTCCCAACCGTTTTTCTATGAAAATAAGACATAAAACAGGCTTTAAATAATATTTCAACACTTAAATGTTTGGAAAGGTATATGATAAATAATAATAATAATAATAAGAGGCATTTATATAGCGCCGTCTATCTAGACAGTTCTATTCCGAGGCGCACAAGAAAAATAGGAAGAATAGGAGAGTTTGGATGAGTGTCATAGTAGTATAAAGAGCCAATTCATTGCTTTGTGATAATTTACATTCACCTTAAATTAAATAAAATAACAATAATATAGTTGGGAGAATTAAGGAATCGACCAGATCAGTTTTTCCGAATTGTTATCATTAATAATGGTCTGTTTTCACTCAAACCTTCAGATTATCTTTAATTGTACATATAGCATTGAAGCCACTACCTTAGCACCATTTCTCTCATCTGAACAATGTTACCAAGTCCCTTTAATAATGTATCCAATTTTATTTGCTCGCATGTATTTTTAAATTTAAATGAAAATGAAAAAAGTTCAATTGTGATCCGTCATGAATGGCTTGAAGAAACTTTGGTGTCAATTAAAGATACAAATGATTACAATTATGCCTCCTGTTATTCTTTGTTTTGCAGATCAGTTTGCCAAACATCTATATGTTCATGTATGTGTTCAGGGCGTCAATCCATTTTTTTTTTTGGGGGACACTGAAATCCAAGTGTCCAAGTAGAGCATAGCGAGCGAAGCGAGCGGAGCATTAAAGGGCATGGGGTCCAGGCAGGTACGATGGAGCGTCTTTCAAAGTGGGGAGGGGGCCAAAAGGGCACTTTCTGGAAAAAGGGGGCACCTACAAAGGGAAATCTCAAAGCGAAAATATACAAATTTTAGACATTGGTATATACCCCTACATTGTGATTACATTATCAGGGATGATTTCAGTGTTTGTTTCTCTCTTTACATGGTCCAAGATACTGCTTAAGCATCATACTTGTGCATTTGGGTGAGATGGGCTGAAATTACATCTTATAAAGAGGAAAGAACAATCCTGATGGGTTTTTAACCAAAATCTAATCATGAAAGACTGACATTTATCTTTAATAAGAAACATAATTATATCAATTTAAAAGTGTGACCGAGCTTTGGGTGAAATTAACAAAAACGTTGCTACTAGTTGCTCTAAATTAGGAGCACATTTTACGGTGAAAGGAATTGGGGGCACATATCTAAAGGGAAAAGGAATCTTATTAGAAAAGAAAAAGAGCACATGTCAAAGTAAAAAGGGGAACTATCAAAGGTAAATATGGGGCACTTCTCGCACCTGAAAAGAGGCACTCACCAGAGATGAAGAAAGGCACTCATGAGAAAAGGGCACTTATTAGAAAGGATAAGGGGCAAGTGTCTAAATAAAATGGGCACGAATCAGAGATGAAAAGCCGGGGCACTTATTTCAGAGTTAAAGGGGATACCTCTCAAATTTGAATGAGGGCACTCATCGGAGATGAAAAGGGACACTTATAAGAATGAAAAGAGGGCATACAAAGAGGCACTTGTCAAAATATAAGGGACACCTCTCAGATTTTAAAAGAGGTAATTATAAGAGATGAAGGGGCACTTATCAGAGATGGTAAGGGACACTTCTTGTACCTGAAAAGGGAAACTCACCTGAGATGAATAGGGGCACTTGTGAGAATGGAAAGGGGCACTTATTACAAGCCAAAAGGGGCATTTATGAGAAGGGGGAAGTGTCTCTTATTAAAAACGTAAAGGTGCATTTATCAGAAGTAAAAAGGGTACTTATTAGAAAGAAAAAAGGGGCACGTGTAAAAAATAAAAGAGGGCACTTATCAGAGGTGAGAAGTGGCACTCACCAAAAATGAAAATGGGCATTTATCAGAAGGGGAAGGGGCACTTATTACAAAATAAAAAGAGCACTTGTTAAAGTAAAATGGACACCCGTCGGATTTGAATAGGGGCAATTACCATAGGTAAAGGGTTGGTAAGAGGCACCTATAGGAATGTAGAACAAGCACCTAATAGAAATGAACAGGGGCACTTATTTGAAGTAGAAGGGGGTACATTTCCTATGTAAAAAGGGGCACTTTAGGGTTACTTGTAGTTCATGTAGTTCAATTGTACGATTTTAATGGATCATTGTGAGAAATGTTTTGAAATTGAAATGAGAAAAGATGAATAAATAAGTCTAAAATATTAGGGGGAATACTATTTTTATGTCATTAAACGTGGTTTATTTCTAATTCGATACCAGTGATTTACAAATGTTGCGACTTAGAGCCCCTTTTTCATTAATTTTCCCTAGAGCTCGCTCGCATTTCTAGATGTTATACTTATGTTACTTATAAAAGAATTTTTCAGTCTTTCTTCATTAGATTGTGCTTAATACTCATTAGGTTTTTTGGGGGGGTCTTCTTTATAAGATGTAATTTTTTTGCACTGGGACCTCACAAATCTTAAAATGTTTGCTCGTTCGCTTCGCTCGCTCGAAAATTAATATTCAAACCATCATACCCAACTCAAACTGCAAAGTATGTTGCTTAATTAAGCAGTATCTTGTACCACGTAAAGAAAAAAAAGAAAAAAGATTGATACCATCCCTGGTAGTGTAATCATAATCATGACGATGTAGGGTATATACCAATGTCTAAAAATGGTGTAGGTTTTGTTGATGTTTCCCTTTGTAGGTGCCCCTTTTTTCAAGAGGACGCTCCGCCGCCCCTGCATTATGCTATTTTGTGGTGATAAGGATTTTGTTCTGACCCCAAAAAGTTTTTGCTCATTACGCCACTGAGCTAGACCCTTTATTTGGTGTGTCATTGAAGGTCCCTATTCCCCGAGTGTATATACCGTATTTTGTGGAGAAACTGGACAAAAGAATAGCCTTGAGAAACTCTTTTATCTACGTTTTCAAAACATTTGTACATGGAGAATTGAAGATTGTTTGATTGCATGCATGCTGATTCCAAAGTACGTAAACGTGAATGGCTCTTTTAACACTGTACGACGGTACGTGAGTAATTGGAATAGTCAATTGCACACTTCAATGATTATCCGCCTTTCGTGTTCTGTAACCTCATATCAAAGTGCCATACTACACGAAGTTGCAATAATAATGGGAAACATTTAGTCCACGTTATTATTATTCTCATTTTTAACAAACTGGACCAGGACCATCAGCGTAATACTTACAGCTATACGTCCACCCATCAAATCAATATGATTCGCTCGACAGTCTTTGCCTTGCTTGCAAGAAGCCCCAGAACCACTTGGAGATCTACACTTAGTAGATCAACAAAAGTTGGAATACTGTGCAATAGAAAACAGGGTCTTGCAATGTCAGCTAATTGGTAAGTAGACATAATGGCCTATAGAGTAAACTTATGTTAATCACCATCCTATAAACATTACTGTAACAGTACAGGCGCGGATCCAGGATTTTCCAATAGGGGCAGAAATTTAAAAATCGCGCAGACCGTTATTTCAACTCAACAAATCAATGATGACAAGGTCATATTAGAAGCACCATATTGGTACCTAACAGCGGGCACAATTTTGGAAAGATGCAGGCTCACGTCACGTCTCTTAATTGTCCGATATCAACATTCCCCGTTTTTAAGTTATGCGCGCGAGCAAATACAAAAAATAAAAAATTCATCGGGGGCAGGGCTGAAGCCTCTTGCCCGAATATCAACTTTCTGGTTTCACAATTTGGCGAACGAAAATTTGAGCATATGTTTGTTGTGAAAATGTTATTTATCACCGAAATATACGTATTAAGATACAATGTATAAGAAATGCATATTCGGGCAGTCGAATATTGGTAATTTTTAAATTTTCGGGAAAGAGAGGCTGCACCCCCATCCCGCATTAACTGCAGGTGTTACGCAATGAAATTTAATCCTTGTAGAGTAAATATAGAAATAGCTCGTGCTACAACCATGATTGCAATGAAAACTTCCATTTATTTTGAATTCAAGAACAATTAGACTCCCGTGGTACTATTTATTTGTTTCATGACTGTAACAATTATATATTAAACATTTTCTTTATATCTTTACATATTTGTATTCATGAATGACTTTATTCGGGACTTTATCACCCTCGTTCGCTTAAAAAATATCAACGTGCTGAGATATTTGCTACAACCATGCATGATTGCAATGAAAACTTCCATTTATTTGGAAATCCAGAAAAAATTAAAGTTCTGTAGTAATGTGTTTCATGACTGTCAAAATATATTAAACACTTTCTTTATATCTTTTCATATTTGTAATCATGAACGACACTCTCGTTCGCCTAAAAATTCCAACGTGCTGAGTTATTTGCTACAACCATGATTGCAATGAAAACTTCCATTCATTTGGAAATCCAGAAAAATTAAAGTCCTGCGGTATTATTATACGTATTTCATGACTGTCATAATATATTAAACACTTTCTTTATATCTTTACATATTTATATTCATGAATGACTTAATCACTCTCGTTCACTTACAAAATACCAACGTGCTCATCTTATTCCATATGAATAAAATTAAAAAAATAAAAAGTAAAGTCGTCGATTCTGTTTTTCATTGTTGGGGATGAATTATCTCAGTTAAAACGCTTCATATGATACACAACCCAAATATTATCAGAGGCTACTGCGCAAGTACTATTCTTACCGAGGCCCTATATTCATGTGATAGCACACAACTATGTTTGTAGAAATGAAAAGAAAAATACAGGATCTATTAAACCTTACCATAGTACACTTTCTCTTCGAAGTATCTGCATGTTAATATTATGTAGGAATCTAAAATGAGTACAAACATCTATTTCAATTACCTTCCAGTTGTCTTATAATATAAAGGAGGATGTAGTAATTACTGAAGATTGCTCGGCTGAAAGCTATCCGTGATGACATGTAGCAGACTTATATTAGATCTTAAACCAAATCCTTTTCAGCGACCGTTTGTATTTGCTTTTATTGAAACAAACTAGGCAATTCTGGACAGGGGTTGCAAGAGTACTACATACTCAGCAAATATTAATAATAATAATAATGTGGGATTGGTGGCTTCTTATATAGCGCACATGTCCGTCACGTTATGACGCTCCTGGCGCTGCCCCGATTATTACCCTGGCTTTAGCAAGGCAGCCACTGCAGCGCTCTAGCATTTCAAGGAATTAATTCCTGCCAGGTACCCATTTACATTTACATCACCTGGGTTGAGTATGGCAAATGTAGATCAATGTCTTACCAAAGGACATTAGTGCCGCGGCGGGACTCGAACCGCGGACATTAAGATCGACAGTCCGTCGACGTATCCACTCGACCACGACACCTCTACATAATAAATAATAATGAAGTATGGCAAAGGCAAGGGACTCAAAGTCAGCCTTGGCTAAAGCGCATACTAGCGCATTCACTCTGGCTTTTGGAGTTCATGCTACCATACTACCATGGATAAATCACGGCCAGGGGCGTGGGCGGAATGTAATAGTTTTGTGTTATTGGGCGAGGGGGCGTAGCGACCAAGCGAGATTTTGCAATTTTGAATGCTGAGATTATGCATTCTAGAAAACCCCGAAGCCAATATGTACGTTCTTTCCGCTATATATCTGTCAAGCCTATTATTTCTAAATTAATTTCCAGGGGGACGTGTCCCGGCAATCGGGCCCAGGATCGCCACCCCTGTCCATGATTACTACCAACATGAGTTCAAATACAAGCACAAGCAAGTTGGCACGAGCTGATGCCAAATGAAGGGCAAAATAAGACTTGTGCAGCGGCCCTCTACCGTTGATTTAAAATTTGACTGTTGAGTATATAAACTATAGCTTCTAAAGACATCCAAAATAATGTGCCCTTTTCAAATTTCTCACCAAAGATTGATGACCTTTGTAGCGCATGGGCTGGTTTTAACGTTTAACTTCGAATCCGCGGCTCGGGTTTTATGCGACCGGCCCCCTCTATTCAATAACGTCTCCCAAGCCTCCTGGAATGACCCCCAATCTCCCGATTACAATTCTGCACCTCTTCGTAGGATCCGGGCGCGGCTTTATCATGAGTGCTCTTAAATGATTTTGTTTATTAAATAAATATATTATGCTGGATTCCGACCCAGAATGCACACCCTAAATGATAGGATGATCATCCCCAATACGTTCACATGTGCACCCCTTCCTCCTTATCCCCTTATCCATCGTTACCGTCAATGCCATTCACGTATGGCGGGCCCCCTCTTCAATAACGGCTCCCAAGCATTCGGGAACGACCCCAACATTTCCTGATTACCATTCTGCTATTCATTGGAGGGGCAGGGCGCGGCCTCTTCAGAAGTGTTTTTACACTAACCTTTTCAGGCACTACGGCTTAACATAAACAAGCATGCTTAGAATTTTTGAAAATAAGCTAAATTCCGACTCAGTTTTGCACAACCTAAAAATTAGAATACGGTCAGTCACCCCAAGGGGCGATGATCCCTAGGGGCGGGGGAACGTACCGCCCTCAAATTTTTTTTAGGGCATTTGAAAATGTGCAAAAAATAAAAGTAATATAGCAATTTAATACTGACTAAAGACTGCAACACACTTTTAGGATCTGGAGGGCCTAAGAGTGCAGCGTTTAGACTAATACAAATACACACACAACTCTTCTCGCTCGGTCGCTACGCTCTTTCGAATAATATCCTTCAAAATGAACAAGTAAATATTGTAGAAAATCTGTATTCCGTTACTCACTTCTGCCACCTTCTCCTCTCGTTCACTATGCTCCCTCGTCCCTCGCATTCGCCCCCTGGACATGAGAAGAAATCGCCGCCCCTGGGCACCCTACCCCGCCCCCTCAAGTGCGCGCATTTCACACGCGCATACCCCCAGTTTTCCCCTTATTCGTCGTTACTGTCACTTAGTGCCATTTCCTTGTATTTCTCCCTTTCTCACCCGGCTTCTCTCTTCATTTTATTTTCTCCTTTTCTCTCTATCTCTCGATCTCTCTTTCTTCTCTCTTCTTTTTTCTTCTCTTCTCTTTTCTTTTCTCTCCTATCCTCCTTTCTTTTCTCTTCTCCTTTTTTTCTCTTCTCCTTTTTTTTTCTTCTCTTCTCCTTTTTTTTTTCTCTTCTCTTTTTTTCTCTTCTTTTCTCCCTCTTTTTCCCCCTTTTTTTTGCGCCGCCAGTAGGGGGGGGGGGCGTTTCGGCCCCCCTGGATCCGCCACTACAGTAGACCAGGGAGTTGGTACTCCCTGAGTAGACTTTATGTATTAATAATTATGTATCCGGTTATGTACGCCTACTCGGTATCGTCACTTGCTATAAACATGCGCAAAGATTGTATAAGTTCGGTGTTGGGTGTTGGTGTTTTAACAACAGGGACTTTTAGATTTTCACGACGAGAACGTGGACCAGTGGCGGATCCAGGGGCCCGGGGCCGGGCCCTAGAAAAAAACAGGTAAAACACCCTTTTTGAATAAAAGAAGTTGGGCCCCCTCCTGGCGCCCAAGGGTGGTGGTGGAAAATTTTCGGGTGCCAAAAATTTTTTTTTCACTACCCCCACTGAGCGAAAAATCGACCGGCACGATTTTCAAATTTTCGCACGAAGTGGGCCCCTTTTTAGGACCCCTCCCTTGCCGCCGGCTGGATCCGCCCCTGACGTGGACTGCTACGTGGACATTCTTTTAAGCAATGTGACGTCCTTTTAAGGCACTGTCAGCGCCCGGCAGGACGTCACATTGTCTTAAAGGATGTCCACGTAGCAGTCCACGTTCTCGTCGTGCAAATCTAACAGTCCCTAACAACAACACCAGAACAACAACACCAGCTTTTGCCACCGAACTTGAAATCACCCCATTTACAGAGAGGGGTGGGCCGGCTTGGCTTGTGGCGCATATGCATAGGAATTGTATGGAGAACCAAGATAGATAATGTGCGTTCGTGGGTTAGGTATGGAACCCGCAAGGGTGCATGGTGGTAGAGGGATGGGGCGGTGTAGTTTTCTGGGACTTCCCCATCTGGAGTCGATTCGATTGGAGGGGTATATAGAGAGGCCTGCTCTTTGTTACTACATGTATAAATTATGTTATATTTCATTGAACTTGAAAGTGTTCTTTAATTCTTTAATCTTGAATTAAACACAAATTAAGGGGAAACATTGTCAATCGTACATGCAATGCCCAAAGAGAAAGAGTAATAGCCCGATTAATTGCTGATGATCGTTGGGGGAACCGAGGGGGAGGGTGCATGGATAACACTCTCTAAAATATATATAATAAAATATTGTTATTATTGTTTTAATTATTATCATTATTTTCGTTATTATTATTATTAATGTTATTATTATTCCAATCACCATAATCATAATTATCATCATTACCATTATTTGTATTATTTGGATCCAGTATTCTCTAAAGGGGGCACATATCTGAAATTATTTAACAAGCAAAATGAAATCGTTCATGTCCCTTTCTTGTCTAAAGTTGCTGGTCGGATGTACAATAGAGGGCATGATTCATTTCATTTTATTTTATTTAAATCAATGTAGACCTACCTATCAGATGTGCCAGATTGGGATTTACCAATGGTACTGTCTTCCTTGCCCCCCCCCTCTCCCCCCTCGCCCTCGCCCCAATACTGCAGATTAACTCAAATACAAGTCATATGTGTTTTTTTTGTCCTTGCTTTTTTAAAATAAGAACAAGGGCACAATAAAATTAAAAAAAAGGTTTGGCCATACCCTTCCCTTCCCTTATCGCAGAAATACGACTGTAATTGTAGCTCGTTTTTTGGGCCAGTGGGCTTGCATTCCTAACGGCTTAACAACAATACTTGACTCTTCTTTTGCCTTCCAGCCAATCCCAGCAACCTCGGGTCGTGGTGGTCACCGGCTGCTCATCAGGCATCGGCCTAGCCACGGCCAATCTCCTGGCCAAGGACCGTGAGAGGAGGTTCATCGTCTATGGATCCATTCTCGGTTCGCTCGACGAGGAGCAGACGTTCCGTGAAAAAGCAGGGAACGCCCTCAACGATACACTCTTTCCTGTCCGACTTGACGTCACAAAGGATGAAGACGTCGAGGCGGCAGTTGCCATGGTGATGGAGCAACAAGGGCGCATCGATATCCTAGGTGTGAACGTCGTAAAGACTTTCGAAAAATTAACCTTAGGCCAATTCAGTTGTCTTGTCCATTATATATGCCCTATTAAATGTCCGAGCATAACAATGACTTAACATAGGAATAATCCAAACACGACTTACATTGCCCAAGAGTTCATTTCTCAATAGTTTCTTTAGGAGTGTATGGTTGGAAATTTCGACCAATATAATTGGTGCCCGATCTGCACACGAGGCGTCATTTTTCCTGACGCACGATTGAATCAGCGGCTTGCGCTGTCCTTTAGCATGTCATGTTTAAGTGGCATCGTGCACAAAGTGAACGCAAAATGAAATTGCAAACATTCCTCTGAATTACTGATTTATGGGCTGAGTGCCGTCAGCGTCACAAACTTAATGCATTCTTGCTTTTAAATCTACAAGATTCCCCACCAAAGTATATGAAAAAGGCATAAAGCAAGAATAAAGTATACAGTTTCTCAGCAAGACATGGGCATCGCCATTATTTTGTTGCATGACGATCTATGCGGAGTCGTTTATCAACTAAATTATTCAAATTCATGGAGGCTTCATTCCCAGGTGTTTGTGGTGTTGAAGCATTTCATTCACCTGCTATTATCCTTTGTACTCCCAATTGCCAAAACGCAAATTGCATATTAAAGTTAGTGCTATTCTAGGGTGAACGTTTCGCATAAATGAAATACAATTTTTCAACCGCGAAATTGCAAACATTCCTCTGAATTACTGATTTATGGGCTGAGTGCCGTCAGCGTCACAAACTTAATGCATTCTTGCTTTTAAATGTACAAGATTCCCCACCAAAGTGTATGAGAAAGGCATAAAGCAAGAATAAAATATACAGTTTCTCAGCAAGACATGGGCATCGCCAGTTTCTTGTTGCATGACGTTCTATGCGGAGTCGTTTATCAACTAAATATATTCAAATTCATGGATGCTTCATTCCCAGGTGTTTGTGGTGTTGAAGCATTTCATTCACCTGCTATTATCCTTTGTACTCCCAATTGCCAAAACGCAAATTGCATATTAAAGTTAGTGCTGTTCTGGGGTGAAGGTTTCGCATAAATGAAATATAGTTTTCAACCGCTATATTTTAGTATTTTTAAATAAATGAGTTACAATAATTGTAACTCATTTATTTATACTAGGGTAACAATTATTGTTACCCTATTATATATTTTTCACCAAATGTAATTTTTACCTTCTCGGCTATGAGTTTCCCTCATTGAAAAGTAAAGTTTTGTTATTGAATTAAAAAGTCTTTCCAACTAAAGTTTGGTGCATGATACATGTACAACTCCAACTGGTACGTCACATTTTCAAGAAAATGGCTGCGCCCATGTCATGCTAAAAGGCATAACACCATGCCAAGAAATCTTCATCTATATATCTCTTGTACACGTTCGTAAGATTAATTGTGCATCAAAAGCCAGGAATTCATCTCGTTTTACAGAATATCTACACCTATTCTTTGGGGTTAGTTCCCCTTTAAATTCCAACGTGTTTTAGAAACAATATGTTCAGGACAGGACTGGTTTTCTATTTCATACTTGTATATCAAGTGTCAATAATCGAACTATAGACAGAACTTGATTTATTATGATGGATTTGCTCATCGAAACAAGAGCATGATTCATTCCCGTTTGGATGGGTCGATGACACATTGATTGGAAATGGGATTTTGGGGAGGGGCCGATCAATGATTGCCAGAAAGGGATCCAAAAATTTGTGCTTTGGTTTTTTCCTGCAGTGAATGTACCCCTGGATTTCGCATTGACATTGTCACACCATCCATCTCATGCATCCACAAGCACACAAAAATGTGCCATACCTACCCTGACTTGAAATTATTGTTCATTTGTTCATGCCTCCCCGTCGTCCCCTATCATCCTGCATCACAGGATCGACGCGACATTTTCCAAACAGGAAAGAAAAAAGGGGCTCGTCCGATTTCCATACTTGCAGACAATGTACAAAAACTGGTTGTTGAACTCTCAAATGTGTTTGCAGAGATCTCGAAGGTTAAACAAAATTTCAAATAAACTTGATCATCAAATTGCTATCTGCTGATAAAGCTAGAGAAATTCCAAATTTGCCGACAGAGTTTTGAAATGTGGATGTGACAGCCATCCCCTCCTTAAGACGCCCTCGTCAAAGACGCCCTCGTCAAAGACCACTGCTCAATACACCCATCCAACTAAACTAATATCCATTCTAGTGAACAACGCCGGAATCAATACGAAGAAAGCTATGGAGACGATGAGCATGAACGACATTCTTCGGCTCTATGACATCAACCTGTTCGGCTATCTTCGGATGATGAGAGCTGTCCTGCCGATCATGAAGAAACAGCAATCGGGAAGGATCATCAATATGTCAAGTAGAAATGCAATTGAAGGTATGTTGGAAGAAGGAGCGGATTTTAATACCCGGAATTTTTTACTCTGTATATAGCAGGTTGACTGGTCCGAAGTTTCAAATGACCCCTTATTTCGAAGAAACAAACATTCTGTGCGTCTTAATTCATTGTTTATATTATGAAAACTAGGAAAGTGTACATTTAAAACGTCTTTTAACATTTCCAAGGAGGCTCATTACTAATTACTCCATGACTCTAAGCAGACAATAAACATTGTAACAGAAAATATACGCCCAGTAAGTCACTTCATGATCAACGTTAAATGAAATTAGTCTACACAATTGTTGTTTAAAGGTGAAGTTGACTCAAAGAAGGAGGCTAATAAGGCCGGTATGAATTGGGATCTGTATGGGTCGACGGATGCGTAAGTCTACTAGGTGGTCTCCCTTGTCCCCCATCCCTTCCCAAAACTGCCCGGAGATCATTAACATTTTAAGTGCATTTACACACTTGGATTTTTCATTTCATTTTAATCATTTATTTATTTACTTACGGTAAAAACTCACTTCAGCCTGACGGCTGTTCTTAAGAATTAGTCTTGATGGATACAATCTTATAGTTTCAGCAGAAGTTTTGCGACAATAGTAAATATTCGTGTCGTTCGACACACTTGTATTGCAGGAGCTCCGTATATGAATATCTACACTTCATCCAAATTCGCCATTGAAGGGTTAAGTGAGGAGACGGCAGTGATTGGACGATTCTTCAATATACGGTTCGTATCGGCCTCTTTTATTTTCAAACGAGTATAATTATTTTAAATGAAATCGTTTGATGTTTGATGCTTACTCCAGTTAAGCGTTCCCTTCTATTGATTTATATATATTCTCACGTTTCATGAATCACGAAAATTATTCGTACGGAAAGTAAATCGAAGATTTCCATGTTTGGTTTCGATATAATTAGTTTTGGTTTAGGTAAGATTGCGCTCACCACTATTAATCTATAACTTATAATCAAACATTACTCTATTTTTGCACACGTATTTTCATTGTGATTTTTTATAAGATTGTAAATGATCTGAGCTTCAAATTGGGCTTTGTAATATAGACTTAGGCCTATATCAAGAAAATGAGGAAAAGTCAAACATATTAAGAAAAAGGTAGGATTTTCAAACGAGAAAGTAATATTATAAGGAAAACAACAAATGTCATTTCAAAATGAATAATGAAATGAAAGAATATTTAAACGACCCTGTATATAAAGTCCATCGTCTATTTTGTTTTATAGAGTCAGTTTAATACAGCCGGGCGCCGTCAGCACACCCATCAATGAAACCATGATTTCCAACGATCTCGGTGGTGCGGGGTCAAAGGGCATTTCAGATCACCCGGATGTGCACGAGATTGATCGCAAGTTGAGTAGGTACCGCGACCACGACTTGGAATGGTCCAAATGCCCATCGATCACGGCTGAGGATGTCGCGGACGTGATCCTCCGCGCTGCCACCGACGTCAAGCCGCACTTCCGATACCAGACTCAAGAGGTAGGCCCTATACATGTATATGCGTTTTTATAAAGAGATGATAACGGTCTAAATCAAGAGAAGAGAGCCACAAAAATTAAGCTTTAGCACATCGCTTAAAAATAGAAATACGTACTGAGTAAAGCTTTGATACATTACCACAAATGTTTAATAAAAATTGACACAACACACACACAAAATTTGTCATAAGAAGATTAGGACTAGGTATGAAGATTTAAATATTAGAATGTAGACGATCGTATCTCAAACGAATTAATACAATGCTTGGAAAAAATCCTTCAGTCGGTATTTACTGTTTTGGACTTTTTGTCATGAATATCTGGCATTGTCGTCTCTTAACTTTTAATTCCTAATTGAATTATTCTTTGATTAATTCAATATTATGAGTTTTGTACGGAGTAAATGAGATGAATGGGTTTATATTGTAGGCCTACTTTTATAAATTCATATCCTTTTTAGGCCGTCAAAGCATTGGCAGAGCGAAAGTACCGGGATCCTACTGGGGATGAGTTTATTGACTACACTGCAGATAGATTGAGACCATTTTATGGTAAGGCTGGAGATGAGTAAGACTAACCTGACGTTCGACTTCTAACAGTGCCAGTTTATTGAAAGATTATTCTGTAATGTACTTTATAGTCTTCATCTTCTTTTTCACTTTTACACTGCCGATGTTTTATTTTCCATTTATATGGTTTCTATATACCAAAGATGCAATAATCATAGAAAGAGAATCATATGCAAATTGTTTTCATGATGGTTTATTGTTTGTTATAATTAGTTATAGTGAACATTTGTAATACGCCATGTCTGTCAAAAGTGACACACCTGTCGCATTTGTAAGAAATATATATATCATTTTTTAAATAGTCAGTTCCAGATCATATTATGATTGAAACTTGTTTCCGAATTTACTAATCTTGTCCGGCTGAAAGAAAAAAAACCCTCAATACTTCCATATAAGTAAAGAATAATGATAATGATGAAAAGATCATTTTTTATTTTTGCAAAGAGCCAACATGTGATAAGAAAGAGAAGACCGCAAATTTCCTATTATTGTGCATACTTGTCATTATTTGCCAACAACATTTTGTAAGTGAAAGATGTGTTAGGCCTTTTGGGGACAGGCGAATAACGTCTTAATTCTCAGATATTCATCTTGCCCACTGTCGTATGCAATGCGTTTACTGTCTAGAGTTGTGCAAGATAACTGATAGCCTTTGTAATAATAAAATATTCTGAAGTTGAAAAACTGTCTGATAAAAGTAACAAATGCTTGGCAATTTGATTGCTTACAGGTTCACTGTATATATACATATTTTAAAAAGTCGTCAGATTTTCATATTGTGCAGAAAAGAATAAAAGTAGTCAATATATGGAATTTTCTGACTTACGTTGAAATACTTTTGCAACCAGCAACCCCCCAAAGGAGATTTGTTTTCCCAACCGTTTTTCTATGAAAATAAGACATAAAACAGGCTTTAAATAATATTTCAACACTTAAATGTTTGGAAAGGTATATGATAAATAATAATAATAATAATAATAATAGGCATTTATATAGCGCCATCTATCTAGATAGTTCTAGTCCGAGGCGCACAACAAAAATAGGAAGAATAGGAGAGTTTGGATGAGTGTCATAGTAGTATAAAGAGCCAATTCATTGCTTTGTGATAATTTACATTCACCTAAAATTAAATTAAATAACAATAATATAGTTGGGAGAATTAAGGAATCGATCGGATCAGTTTTTCCGAATTTTTATCATTAATAATGGTCTGCTTTCACTCAAACCTTCAGATTATCGTTAATTGTACATCTAGCATTGAAGCCACTACCTTAGCACCATTTCTCTCATCTGAACAATGTTACCAAGTCCCTTTAATAATGTATCCAATTTTATTTGCTCGCATGTATTTTTAAATTTAAATGAAAATGAAAAAAGTTCAATTGTGATCCGTCATGAATGGCTTGAAGAAACTTTGGTGTCAATTAAAGATACAAATGATTACAATTATGCCTCCTGTTATTCTTTGTTTTGCAGATCAGTTTGCCAAACATCTATATGTTCATGTATGTGTTCAGGGGCGTCAATCCATTTTTTTTTGGGGGGGGACACTGAAATCCAAGTGTCCAAGTAGAGCATAGCGAGCGAAGCGAGCGGAGCATTAAAGGGCATGGGGTCCAGGCAGGTACGATGGAGCGTCTTTCAAAGTGGGGGAGGGGGCCAAAAAAGGGCACTTTCTGGAAAAAGGGGGCACCTACAAAGGGAAATCTCAAAGCGAAAATATACAAATTTTAGACATTGGTATATACCCCTACATTGTGATTACATTATCAGGGATGATTTCAATGTTTGTTTCTCTCTTTACATGGTCCAAGATACTGCTTAAGCATAATTCTTTTGCATTTGGGTGAGATGGGCTGAAATTACATCTTATAAAGAGGAAAGAACAATCCTGATGGGTTTTTAACCAAAATCTAATCATGAAAGACTGACATTTATCTTTAATAAGAAACATAATTATATCAATTTAAAAGTGTGACCGAGCTTTGGGTGAAATTAACAAAAACGTTGCTACTAGTTGCTCTAAATTAGGAGCACATTTTACGGTGAAAGGAATTGGGGGCACATATCTAAAGGGAAAAGGAATCTTATTAGAAAAGAAAAAGAGCACATGTCAAAGTAAAAAGGGGAACTATCAAAGGTAAATATGGGGCACTTCTCGCACCTGAAAAGAGGCACTCACCAGAGATGAAGAAAGGCACTCATGAGAAAAGGGCACTTATTAGAAAGGATAAGGGGCAAGTGTCTAAATAAAATGGGCACGAATCAGAGATGAAAAGCCGGGGCACTTATTTCAGAGTTAAAGGGATACCTCTCAAATTTGAATGAGGGCACTCATCGGAGATGAAAAGGGACACTTATAAGAATGAAAAGAGGGCATACAAAGAGGCACTTGTCAAAATATAAGGGACACCTCTCAGATTTTAAAAGAGGTAATTATAAGAGATGAAGGGGCACTTATCAGAGATGGTAAGGGACACTTCTTGTACCTGAAAAGGGAAACTCACCTGAGATGAATAGGGGCACTTGTGAGAATGGAAAGGGGCACTTATTACAAGCCAAAAGGGGCATTTATGAGAAGGGGGAAGTGTCTCTTATTAAAAACGTAAAGGTGCATTTATCAGAAGTAAAAGGGTACTTATTAGAAAGAAAAAGGGGCACGTGTAAAAAATAAAAGAGGGCACTTATCAGAGGTGAGAAGTGGCACTCACCAAAAATGAAAATGGGCATTTATCAGAAGGGGAAGGGGCACTTATTACAAAATAAAAAGAGCACTTGTTAAAGTAAAATGGACACCCGTCGGATTTGAATAGGGGCAATTACCATAGGTAAAGGGTTGGTAAGAGGCACCTATAGGAATGTAGAACAAGCACCTAATAGAAATGAACAGGGGCACTTATTTGAAGTAGAAGGGGGTACATTTCCTATGTAAAAAGGGGCACTTTAGGGTTACTTGTAGTTCATGTAGTTCAATTGTACGATTTTAATGGATCATTGTGAGAAATGTTTTGAAATTGAAATGAGAAAAGATGAATAAATAAGTCTAAAATATTAGGGGAATACTATTTTTATGTCATTAAACGTGGTTTATTTCTAATTCGATACCAGTGATTTACAAATGTTGCGACTTAGAGCCCCTTTTCTTTAATTTTCCCTAGAGCTCGCTCGCTACGCTCGCTTGCATTTCTAGATGTTATACTTATGTTACTTATAAAAGAATTTTTCAGTCTTTCTTCATTAGATTGTGCTTAATACTCATTAGGTTTTTTGGGGTCTTCTTTATAAGATGTAATTTTTTTGCACTGGGACCTCACAAATCTTAAAATGTTTGCTCGTTCGCTTCGCTCGCTCGAAAATTAATATTCAAACCATCATACCCAACTCAAACTGCAAAGTATGTTGCTTAATTAAGCAGTATCTTGTACCACGTAAAGAAAAAAAAGAAAAAAGATTGATACCATCCCTGGTAGTGTAATCATAATCATGACGATGTAGGGGTATATACCAATGTCTAAAAATGGTGTAGGTTTTGTTGATGTTTCCTTTGTAGGTGCCCCTTTTTTCAAGAGGACGCTCCGCCGCCCCTGCATTATGCTATTTTGTGGTGATAAGGATTTTGTTCTGACCCCAAAAAGTTTTTGCTCATTACGCCACTGAGCTAGACCCTTTATTTGGTGTGTCATTGAAGGTCCCTATTCCCGAGTGTATATACCGTATTTTGTGGAGAAACTGGACAAAAGAATAGCCTTGAGAAACTCTTTTATCTACGTTTTCAAAACATTTGTACATGGAGAATTGAAGATTGTTTGATTGCATGCATGCTGATTCCAAAGTACGTAAACGTGAATGGCTCTTTTAACACTGTACGACGGTACGTGAGTAATTGGAATAGTCAATTGCACACTTCAATGATTATCCGCCTTTCGTGTTCTGTAACCTCATATCAAAGTGCCATACTACACGAAGTTGCAATAATAATGGGAAACATTTAGTCCACGTTATTATTATTCTCATTTTTAACAAACTGGACCAGGACCATCAGCGTAATACTTACAGCTATACGTCCACCCATCAAATCAATATGATTCGCTCGACAGTCTTTGCCTTGCTTGCAAGAAGCCCCAGAACCACTTGGAGATCTACACTTAGTAGATCAACAAAAGTTGGAATACTGTGCAATAGAAAACAGGGTCTTGCAATGTCAGCTAATTGGTAAGTAGACATAATGGCCTATAGAGTAAACTTATGTTAATCACCATCCTATAAACATTACTGTAACAGTACAGGCGCGGATCCAGGATTTTCCAATAGGGGGGGGGGGGGCAGAAATTTAAAAATCGCGCAGACCGTTATTTCAACTCAACAAATCAATGATGACAAGGTCATATTAGAAGCACCGTACAGGGGGGCGTTTCATGAAACAATTAGTCGGTGGTTTTCACCGACTAATATCATTTTCACCGACAATTTTATTGTCACCGACTATTTTCCAGGCCTCTGATTGGTCAAATTTAGTCGGCCCCGACAGTTGTCGGTGGACAAATGTTGATGAAATGCCCCCCTGGTACCTAACAGAGGGCACAATTTTGGAAAGATGCAGGCTCACGTCACGTCTCTTAATTGTCCGATATCAACATTCCCCGTTTTTAAGTTATGCGCGCGAGCAAATACAAAAAATAAAAAATTCATCGGGGGCGGGGCTGAAGCCTCTTGCCCGAATATCAACTTTCTGGTTTCACAATTTGGCGAACGAAAATTTGAGCATATGTTTGTTGTGAAAATGTTATTTATCACCGAAATATACGTATAAGAAATGCATATTCGGGCAGTCGAATATTGGTAATTTTTAAATTTTCGGGAAAGAGAGGCTGCACCCCCATCCCGCATTAACTGCAGGTGTTACGCAATGAAATTTAATCCTTGTAGAGTAAATATAGAAATAGCTCGTGCTACAACCATGATTGCAATGAAAACTTCCATTTATTTTGAATTCAAGAACAATTAGACTCCCGTGGTACTATTTATTTGTTTCATGACTGTAACAATTAAATATTAAACATTTTCTTTATATCTTTACATATTTGTATTCATGAATGACTTTATTCGGGACTTTATCACCCTCGTTCGCTTAACAAATATCAACGTGCTGAGATATTTGCTACAACCATGCATGATTGCAATGAAAACTTCCATTTATTTGGAAATCCAGAAAAAATTAAAGTTCTGTAGTAATGTGTTTCATGACTGTCAAAATATATTAAACACTTTCTTTATATCTTTTCATATTTGTAATCATGAACGACACTCTCGTTCGCCTAAAAAAATTCCAACGTGCTGAGTTATTTGCTACAACCATGATTGCAATGAAAACTTCCATTTATTTGGAAATCCAGAAAATTAAAGTCCTGCGGTATTATTATACGTATTTCATGACTGTCATAATATATTAAACACTTTCTTTATACCTTTACATATTTATATTCATGAATGACTTTATCACTCTCGTTCGCTTATAAATACCAACGTGCTCATATTACTCCGTATTCCATATGAATACAATATAAATATAAGTTTCTTTTTTTACAAATCACTATGAAAGTAAAGTCGTCGATTCTTTTTTCATTGTTGGGGATGAATTATCTCAGTTAAAACGTTTCATAGGATACACAACCCAAATATTATCAGAGGCTACTGCGCAAGTACTATTCTTACTGAGGCCCTATATTCGAATCTTGTCTCTTTAAAGGGAAAACCTATGAAACATTCATGTGATAGCACACAATTATGTTTGTAGAAATGAAAAGAAAAATACAGGATCCATTAAACCTTACCATAGTACACTTTCACTTCGAAGTATCTGCAATATTATGTAGGAATCTAAAATGAATACAAGCATCTATTTCAATTACCTTCCAGTTGTCTTATAATATAATGGAGGATATAGTAAGTACTGAAGATTGCTCGGCTGAAAGCTATCCGTGATGACATGTAGCAGACGTATATTAGAGGGCAGGTCCAAGCTATTTGGATTGTGACGTACGGGACATTCAGAGACTTTAAACAAGAAATAACAACAGATGAAATTATTTATGCAGCGTCCCGTACGTCAAGCAGCACATTAATTACATTAAAAATTAATTAAAGAATTGGTCAGAACTAAAACTTTCCACAAATGAACTAGCCCATAATAGCCACAGACTCATACCAAAAGATAGCCATATAAATAATTTCATCTGTTGTTATTTCTTGTTTAAAGTCTCTGAATGTCCCGTACGTCACAATCCAAGTAGCTTGGACCTGCCCTAGATCTGAAACCAAATCCTTTTCAGCGACCGTTTGTATTTGCTTTTATTGAAACAAACTAGGCAATTCTGGACAGGGGTTGCACGAGTACTACATACTCAGCAAATATTATAGGTTTTCCCGCCCAACTTCGTAAACTTAGCATCCGAATTAACGTTACGTTCATTCAAGTTCGTGCGAAATTGAATGACTATGTAGATCAACATTCAAAAAGCTAATTGCGTCGTTCAAATTCATTTGGTAGCATGCGATTTCATACTCGTGTCACGGAGACGTGCAAAACGAGCATTCAATTTAGAAAAGCGTGCAAAGAGCATTCAAATTCGCGGCGGACAGACGGTGGCATGTATTCGAGCATTCAATTTCGTGATTAGGCATACATATGTGACATTTGTGCATTGCTTTTCATTTGATGTTAATTTGTCACTTCTGTTTGAATAATTTAATGCTAAGTTTATTTGTAGGAATGACATGCGTATTCGTTAGCAGATATCTGTCATTAAACAGGTAACTGTCACCAGAGAAGGTGCACAATTTGTGATTTCTCTTCTAAGCACAAGCTATATATACACAGATCCTGGACAGCGGTAGAGTTGAGCTTTAATAGACATGGACATAATGGAAACAAAATGCAATGGTGAATTAAAAAAGATGTAAAATGAAAAGAGAGAAAGATTACCTACTCAATCAAGATTGATCAAAACAAACCATTTAAAAATAACCTTATTTATAATGAAAAATATGAAGACATGTATAAAGAAATGTTTCAACAAAAATAAAGATCGAAAGAAAGAGAAAACATTAAATGCAATACAAATGTATCAGACAAATAAGAAGATTGTAGCCTATAATGTGAAATCATGTCAGAAAAGATCATAGTAAAAAAAGAATAAACAAATGAACATGAAAAAGTGAATATCCGAATAAACATCGAGCCTCATACAATGATTATGAGGTCTAGTTTTAATTTGAATGACCCGATTGCGAAAGAGGTTGCCCATAGACGAAAATGAAACCGCAATTTACCAAAGAATTCTCCTCCCACTCAACATTGGCGAAATTGAATGACGCTTACGCATTTCCAAATTGACTGAACCAAGCTTTAATTTGAATGTGCATGTTTAGAAAATTCGGTGACTCGAAACGAAATTGAATGCAAAAAGGTTAAAAATGAAACAGGGGAGCAACGAGTGGAGAAAATTCGCTCGAACATGAATGCACGTTAGTGAAATTGATCGCAAACAAGATCGCAAGTATGGCAAACGCAAGGAACTCAAACTTAGCCTTGGCTAAAGCGCATACTAGCGCATTCACTCTTGCTTTTGTAGTTCATGCTACCATACTACCATGGAAAAATTAAGCGGCCGGGATCGTGGGCGGAATGTCATATCCTAGTTTTGTGTTATTTGGCGAGGGAGCGTAGCGACCAAGCGAGATTTTGCAATTTTGAATGCTGAAATTATGCATTCTAGGAAACCCAAAGCCAATATGTACGTTCTTTCCGCTATATTTCTTACTAGTCTATTATTTCTAAATTTCCAGGGGGACGTGTCTCCCAATCGGGCCCAGAATCGCCGCCCCTGTCCATGATTGCTACCAACATGAGTTCAAATACAGTTGTGCAGCGGCCCCCTCTACCGTTAATTTAAAATTTGACAGTTGACTATATAGCTTCTAAAGACATTCAATTTTCTCACCAAAGAGTGATGACCTTTGTAGCGCAGGGGCTGTTTTTAAAGTTTAACTTCGAATCCGCGGCTCGGGATTGTATGCGGCCGGCCCCCTCTGTTCAATAACGTCTCCCAAGCCTTCTGGAATGACCCCCAATCTCCCGATTACAATTCTGCTCATGAGTGCTTTTAAATGATTTTTTTAAAAATAAATATATTATGCTGGATTCCGACCCAGATTGCACACCCTAAAATGATAGGATGATCATCCCCAATACGCTTGCAGTTCACAGGATTGTGTACTCCTTCCTCCTTATCCCCTTATCCATCGTTACCGTCACTGCCATTTACGTATGGCCGGTGTCGTGGCGAGATGTGTCTTAGCGAAATCACGTCTGTACAGACGCATCTCGCCTGGCGAGCTGCGTCTTACAGACACATCTTGCCGCATTCCCCCGGCGAGATGTGTCTCCTAGATCGGCGAGATAAGCCTGCGATTGGCGAAAAGTGTCCACTGGCCGATCGGCGAGATGAGTCTGCTAGCGATTGGCGAATAGTGTCTACTGCAGTACTGGCCGATTTGTTTTACTTTCGTGTCCCATCTAAAGGAACTAGATGTTTTTTTTCATTTACATGATGATGATATTGTCTAAAAATATATTTAATAACGTTCCTAAAACCCGTGAAATGCAAGTGCATTTATTGCATCATAATTTAACCATTTAAAAAATAACCATGCACGCTGCTGAGGCAGATATCATTACTTACTATTCCTAGAAACTTTGAAGGTAAACAAAAAATGTAACAGGTGATGTGGGGAAAACTTTTTTTTAAATTGTATTATCTTGTATTTATTAAATATTGTCTGCCTATATGACAGTGAGAATATGATATAATACATAACTCAACTGTTATTGTATATATTAAAATTTTGAATGTCTAAACTGCAGAGCATTTGACGAGGCGTAATCATGTGATGTGCGAAAAGAATGACTGCTGATTTGTGAAATGGTTCCTTTATATTTTGTAGAATGATTATTCTATACAAAGATATCAAAAAGTTATATGACAGGAGGGGGAAGAGGGGGAAAGAGAGAGAGAGAGAGGGGGAGGGTGAGAGAGAAAGAGAGGATGCAATGTTGATATTTAAAACACCTTTGATGACTGTACTTAAAAGGCAAGATTTAGAACAAAAAATTAGAAACAAAAACACAAAAAATGCCTCCCCCATGTTTTCGAGTGCCCCTTTTTACTTCAGATAAGTGCCCCTGTTCAGAAACAAATATGTTTCAGATCCCTCCGGGGGCACGCCCCCAACACTTTTTCAAGTACCCCAAAGTTCCCCTTTTTACAGAGGAAAAATGTCCCCTTTTACTTCCTCTTCAAATAAATAGCCCTTTTAGTTTGACATATGACCTTTTCTTTGTTCATATAATTGCCCTTTTTTCTTCTGATAAGTGACACTTTTCCCCTTCTTAGAAATGCCCCTTTTCAACTGTGTAAATGCCCCTATTCAAATCTGACATGTGCCCGTTTTCTTTTTTAATAAGTGCTCCTTTTAATCTCTGATTAGTGCCCCTTTTTACTATTCACAAGTGATCCCTTTTCCTTTCTTACAAGTGCCTTTGTTCATTTTTATTAAGAGCCCTTTCCCCGTCTCATAAATACCCCCTTTTAACCTCTGATAGAATAAGGCCCTTATTAAAATCTGATAGATGCATGCCTCTTTTCCTTTGTAATAAGTGCCGCCTTTGTTCCTTTCTACGTAACATGTGCTCCTAATTTAAAGCGACTAATAGCAATTTTTTCTCGAGTGTTCACCCTCAAACTCATTGCCATGTTCTCGCATATTTTCAGTTGCTGTAAATTATGTAACTACATCATGTATTTACAAATCTTTTCAGTCTTTCATGATGAGATTGTGGTTAAAACCCCATCAGGATTGGGTTTGTCCTCTTTAATTGTGTCCTCATAAATCTTACAATTTTTGCTCGCTCTCATTGCTCACTCGAAAATGGATATTCAGACCATCACACCCAGCCGCAAAATCATGCTTAAGCCGTATCTCGGACCATAATAAACAGTGAAATCATCCCTGATATTGAAATGTATCAATCACAATAATTATAAGGGTACATGTATATACCAATGTTTGAAAATTGTATATTTTTGCTTTGAGGTTATCTTTTTTAAGTGCCTCTTTCTTCAAGAAAGTGCCCTTTTATGGTGCCCCCAACTTTTAAAGACGCTCCGCCACCCCTGTACCACATTATGTGTTTATTTGAATATCATGGGCTTTTCCGATACAATGTTGCTATATCATGTTTATTACTTAGCATTTCCTGGTCCACTGTGATGCGAGTCTTTCTGTGCTACGGGTCATTACGACTTTAAAAAAATTAATCCTGAAGCTTAATAAATAGCACTACTTGCTACCTACAGGAAATTAATATCGAATTATAAAGATCATAATATGCTTGCAAAAAATTAATGAAATATGATACCTAACACACTATATATTTTAATGAATTGTACTGCTCCAACTCAGACCCCCAGGCGTGGATCCAGGGGGCCGAGTGGGAGAGAGAGAAGGGAAAGAAGGGAAAGGGAAGGAGAGAAAGGGAAAGTTAGAAGAGGAAGAAGAAAAAAGGGGGAAAAGAAGGAGATTGGGGGCGAAAGGGCCTTACCTCCTAGGCTGTTACCCCCATAAAAAACAAGAGAGAAGGAAGGAAAGGGAAATTTAAAAAAAAGGAAAAGAGGAGATAAAGGGAAGGAGAAAAAAAAGAGAGGAAGAATTAGAAAAGAAAAGAAGACGGATATCAGTTGCAATTTTCCCGCCAACAAGTTGTGGATCGGGGGACAAAGGCCCTTGCCTCTCCCCTCCCTCCCCTCCCCCGCCCCGCCAAAAAGAGAGAAGGAAGGGAAAGAGGAGAGCTAAAAGGGAACAAAATAGAGGAAGAAGAAAAGAAAGGTGATTAGAAAGAAGGGGAGATCAGTTGCGATGAATCCCGCCAACAACGTGTGGATCGATCAGGGGCGTGTTTCATCAACTAAAATCGATTTCGATTTTAAAAATCGATTTTAAGGCCGTATCGATTTTAGCTTAAAATTGATAGTTGTGAGCTGTTTCATCAAATCGATTTTAAGCTAAAATAGATTTTTAGGGGTCTGTAATCAAGGCTAGTAAATTTGGGGTAAATCTACTACAAAATGGCATCGGTAAGCTACTGCAAGAGAGGTCCTAGAAAAGTAAGTAAATTCCGTTTTCTCTGAAAATATTAATTCTGTTGATAAAAACTCTGTTATTTTGGAAGAAGAAAAGTATTCCTCTCATCTTTATGCGAATACATTTTTATTTAACCGAACGATATTTAACTTATATATCAGTTAATATCACTCCCCAACTGGGCTAAAAGTGGATGAATTGCACCGGTTATACGTTAATTCATTTCAGTCCCATTCATATAAATTCATGCAGGTCCAACTAAAATTGTCTACCGATGATCGTTTGTTAGGACAGGACAGGTACAAATATTCTTGCATTATTTGCAATTGATAACAATTATAGGTCCAACACGGCCTTAGGAATCATCATGTTGTATGGTTAATGATGGGTCTTGTGCTTATATTATAGATCTAATAGTTATACTAGATTCTAGACTAAACTAAGTCTAGCCCATTTGTAGATTTGGGTTTAGTCAGAATCTAGATCTAGAAGAATCTAGAGTAGAGATTAGACCCTCTTAAACTTACTAAGTAGATCTAGGCCTAGACTAATACTAGTCTACTAGTACTAGTAGTACTCGAGTAGGCCTAGCGCCTAGGCCTACTGTACTCTGTAGTACTTAGGCTCTAGGCTAGTGCTCTAGACTTCTTCGATTTCTGGCATTCTGTCAGCCTAGCCGCACCGCCACCGGTAAAGACTAAAGTAGCTCTTGAGTATAGGCCTAGGCTAGATCTAGAGCTAGATGATGATAAATCTTGATAGTAGACTATCTAGATCTAGATGGTAATTGGTACTATAGACCTAGGCCTAGATCTATCCCTTGTCTTGTTTTTGTTGATAATTACACTCTAGGTCTAGATCTAGATCTAGTCTACATCCTACAGGATCTTTGTTTTAACGTTAACATTTTATAAAAGAAAGTTGGACTCGAGAGTTATACCTAAGGCTAAGTAGACTCTAACTAGTCTAAGTAGATCTAGATCTAAGTTAAGTAGATCTAGACCTAAGTTAGATCTTGATTTACTAGATCTAGCCTAGATGTAGACCCTATATAGATCCTAGATCTAGATCTAATAATTAATAGACTCTAGGCCTATCTAGATTTATTTAGTCAAGGATCTAGAAATTGATACTTGAGTCTTGATAGATCTAGGGTAGATGTAGACCTAGTCTCTACTGGACCTATAGAAAGTAAAATCTAGATCTAGACTAGATTAGATCTACTGTATTTTGTAAGATCTAAATTAACAATAACAGGAGTTTAGGTCTTGTCTGTGCCTAACAGTAACAAGTTGGATTCTAGACTAGACTAGATGTAGAATTTTATGTAGAGGAGGTCTAGAGTCTAGTAGATTTTTCTTTCTAAAATTCTACGCACACATATTAAAACTATTAAGCTCTAGGCCTAGACTAGATCTATATTAATTATTTTTCTTAATTTCATTTTTCTTTTGACAGAGTCAGACTCAGAGATGGAGTGGACCTCGAGTCGTATCCACCGAATAGACCTTTGGTCCAAAAGTTCTCTCCTGCCATGGCTTCAAAGTCTTGGACTTGGTTCTCATCCTAGCTCGGCCTCAAGGCTCAAGGAAAGGGTTTGGATATGCAGAATGTACTCAAGGCCAAGCTCAATGTCTAGGTGACAGCTATAGAACCTACTGTGCTAAGCGGCCTTGTGAAGTGATCTTCTTAGTAAAATTTGTACACCAATATTTATAAACAAAGGTAAGGTTTTTGGGGGTTCTTCTAGACCTACATATAAATAAATTACTAATTTGTTGTTGAGTCTGTAATCTTGATTGATATATATGATTAAAGGGTTAAGGTACTGGATTTCATTACATTTTCTATGTACAATCACAAACTGGTAATTCCATGTAAGGGAAGTCAACCGTGACAGGTCTAAATCATAGATAAATTACTACATCAGCCAGATAAATATTGTACAAAGAATAGGGCAGCAATTAATGTATAACTATAAAGATGTGATTGAACCAACTGTAATGAGCATGTTTATGATGTAAGCTGCTCTGTTTGTTATATACCAGTTAAGGTATCTCTTTTTCTTCTATTCACGACAGGGGAATGTTCATTAATTCTGTTTACAACATTGTTTGGTTCAAGATTAAACTCAATAGTCCATTTTGCAAATGTCTAAAACCTTCAATGTGGTTGGTAACAATGTGTGGAACCAAATACATTTAAATAACAATTAGAATCACTGATGAAAATGTACTTATGTTCTGTTGAACACATTAGATACAGTGACAAATATTTTTCTGAGAAATATATTTGCGCTCTTCATGAAATATATTATATATGTATCTCTGTTTTAAATATTAGGTTGCAAAATAAAGAGCTATGGCATCTACATGAACTGCTAATTCATGGAATTTCATTCTTAAGTTATTGTCCATCTCTTCAAGTTAAAAAGGTAAGCAGTATCAGTTACCATAATTTATCTTATCAGTTTGTTCTGTGCCTGTCATTGTTACCATACCCCTACAGCAGTCGTTAAAAATGAAACGACATAAGTCAGTACATTTTTCATAATCCTTGTAAGAAGTCTAATACCCATCTTACCCATTCTGTTGTATAAAACGTACACAAATGGTTATGAAAGGATATTTTTTCCAAAGCAACAATTTAATTATTTATCTTTTGTAACTAAAACTGCTTTTGTCTCAAAATTTATAAAGAATTTTTTTATTCTTCTTATTATTTATTTTGCAATCAAAGTATTTGACATAATCATTATCATGAATACAAAAGTTGTAGATAGATTGAAAAATTACACTGGTATTTATTAATTGATTCATTTATTACTTTAAATTCTGATTCTAGACTGCAGAGCCTGAATTACCTGCATCGTTATGCTTCATATGGAACATCAGCCAGCTTACAGATACAAGCTCCCTTTTCCAGCTTTAAGCAAGAGGACCACAATGAGATACAGATCTCGGTATCATGGACTGGTCGCTTTCTCTTACAACCACCACTTCTTGTAAAATAAGATTTACAAATTAATTCCTCTGAAGCTATTAGAACTGCTTCATTCAAGTTACTAAAATTTGCCATAGAATATGAGATTTTTGGTTTGATTATCAAAATCATATAATATTTTAAAGGAATTAAAATTTTCAATGATACTTCCAAGATTTCCTGTATTTTAAACAGAATTTTAGAATCTTGCGGAAGAAAAAAAAGAACTAGTTACAGTTGGAGGATAAGACCGAAATTATAATCCATACTAAATTAGCTCTGCAATTTAGGCCTGCACTTTCAAGAAATTTCATTTTAAGTGTTGCTGCTGATCTAAATAGCTATGATTCTGTCATGGAGGTTATTGTTACCAAACTCACATTACACAGATAATTCTGTTCATTGCAATAAATCTTAAAATATCAAATTGAAAATTTCAAAGTAGCAATTCATCTGAGTAGCAGTGAATCAATTTGATGGCCTATTTGGAACTCTTCCTAGAGGCACTTCTGGCATGACTATGTATCGATAATTACCTGTTGATGCCTAAAGTGCTATTGTAGCAATTGCACAATAAAGAATACGTAAGAAATAACAGAACTTTGTGATTGCAGTGAAAACAGATTTGTCCTGTAGGAAATATATTAACTCTGACTTATGTTGTCCTTAGAATTTTTTCAAAGCTGATAGAAAGTATTGATGATTAATTTCATATAGACAAACTATTGTATCAAGAAAAACACATTCTCACCGACTGCATGACCTTACATGACAATGTATGTCACCTTTAGATTAACAACCATATGAGTAACAGCAATCCTTGTGACAAATATTACTCTTTTTAATATCCAAAAGGTACATTGACTAGACATTGGCAGATATCAGCTGCAATACTTTAAACAACTGGCTGTCACTTTAATAGCACTTTCATTTGTGTCATTTCAAATGTTCTTATTGTATCCCTTGAATGTATTTGCTATGCTCATTTACAAAATGTAGATTTCATTCATTAAAGCATAAGCATATTGATTAGACATTGAAGCTTTTAAATCTGTGTTAATTTTATTTTGTATGTAATCAATGTATTGGTTTTCATTTAACAAGTTAAAGGGGGAGGCAAAAAAATGAATGGATGAGATTGTATGCTGGTAATTATGAAATGATGATAAAGGACAATGATGTGATTCAATGATGGTGTGTTTGTTTGATGGTGAGTATTGAAATATCCTAGCAATGTTTTTTCTTATAAGTTAGTGTTTATTTATTAATTGTTGTACTTTATTTATTTATTTTTTGAGGAGGGTTCATGAAAGAACAAAACAATCACTTTGAAAGGGGCGGAAAGCAAAGTGTTGTGATGGGAGTATCGTTGTATGTTAATGAGAGAGAGTATATGAATGGAATAACGGCACATAGTTGTAAGCAGATGTGGTAAGAAAAATATAGAAAAGGGAGCACACAACAGAAAGGAAAAGGGGCACTACTAAGAGAAGAAAACAGTAACAAGAGGAACTTTAAAACAAAGTAAAACAGGACAAATTGCATGAAGGAAAAGTGCACTTGTAATAAATAAGGGATATTAATCAGATGTAAAAGGGAATGTTTAAGAAGAAAAACAGGCCCCACACTTATGTAAGTACCTGAAAAACCGGGCAATTGTGCCAACCCCAAACCCGGAATGCCACCTAAACTGCAGCCTTTGGTATTGATCATGCTTGGTATTAAATTTGATAATTTAAAAATACTTGGTTATCAACAAAGACTTGTTCCCCCCCCATCCCCCCAAAAGAAATCATTGCCTAAAAATTGCCATTAATTTTGAACAGAATTCTCCATTTCCCGATGCATGATCAAATTGAAGTTGGCCGAAACTTACGCCTGTACAGCCAATGAATGCTTGAAATAGCATATTAATAATCGAATGAATAAGAATAAAATTGATCTTAAAACTGATATATATATGTATATGGATCAATTTTAAGGCTAAAATCGATCTTAAAATTGATTTGGATCACACTCTAACTTAAAATCGATTTTAAGGCTAAAATCGATTTTATTTATTTGATGAAACAGCTCCTAAAATCGAAATCGATTTTAGGCCCTTAAATCGATCGGATCGATTTTAAGATCGATTTTAGGGCTTAGTGAAACACCCCCAGGGGCAACAGGTTTCCTCCCCCCAGCAAACCCTAAAGAGAGAGAAGGAAGGAAATGGAATGGGAAAGAGGAGAGAAAGTGAAGAAAAAAAGAGGAAAAAGAAAGGTAGGAGAGATCAATTGCGTTTTTCCCGCAATGCAACAAGGTGAAGCTCGAGGGGGGCACTGGCGCACTTATGGAGGGAGCTTGGCGGGGGCAATATAATTCAAACGTGGTTTATTTCTAGTTCGATACCGGTGATTTACAAATGTTGCTGAAATGATCGACAGTTTTCCGAGATTTTTCCTCACTTTTTAGTAAATTATACTTGTTTATGCGTTTGTTGGAAAATGACAAATTCCTATATTTACAGTCAGGCAAGAAATGTGCTTAATTAGAGGCCTAAATGTCAAGGCCCGAGGAACGGCGGGGCTCGGGGGCCTCGAGCCCCCACCTTTTTTGAAAAAGTATATTAAAGAGAAATAGAAAGAAAGAGAAAAAGAAAGAAAGAATAGTGACCTGCCAGTGTCACAAAATATATAAAAATATGCTCATCTGACCTTGATTAAAGCCTCAAACCCCTGAGCTTCCAGTAGCTCTGCCCCCTGAATTCCACCTAGGGCCCTAAGGCGGGCCCCTGAATGCTTATCTGACCGTTATAAAATGCCTAAAACCCCTGAGCTTCTGGGGGCTCCGCCCCCTGGACCCCACGCCAATTAGTGTCCTGCCAGTGTCACAAATAAGGTATCAAAATATGCTCATCTGACTGAATTAAATGCCCATACCCCCTGAGCTTCCGGGGGCTCCACCCCTTGACCCCCCAATTTACGCTACGCTCTACCTGATCATATATACTTTAGCCTCCCCCCACCCACTTTGAAAAACATTCAGCGGGCCTGCATGTAAGAGTGGGGTGATGCAGATTTTTTGTCTGCCCCCAAAAACTTTTTTGCTCATTACGCCACTGCTGGTCACCAGTACGTACCAATATTTGGCTCGCATAATTTCAAATCCTGGATCCGCGCCTGCCCCCGCCATGCCCTTTTCCAGCACACAAACACATTAGGCACTATTTGTGCGATTAATGTATGGAAGTATCTTGGTAAAATGATGGCCAAACTTGACCTCCTGGAAGGGCCCACCATGCATTTGCTATAAAAGTAGTCCACCATAGGGATGTTGCAAAGTGGTCATATGATGCACTTATATAGGACTACTTTTGTATCTCGACATGCAAGTTCCTCCAAAATATCGGAGTTTGCCCCCTGGGTAATATATGGAGGAATGTGAATGAATGTATTATACATGTACGTGTTTATTCAGCTCTCGTATCCTTCGGTCAACTTTCATTCACACATGTTATCCTAACTCAATCATTTGTAATTCATTAATGACATCTACTATAAATCAGTGCATTCAATCTACTTCCTGTATTCCCTTCCTTTTTCTCATCCTTTCACAATCACATATTCATTATGGGCCTTCCCCTAATTCTGCCTTTCACAATCATACGTTTCACCCAACAATTTTTCACAACCCACCCTACACTCTTTCTTTGGTCTATATTCTTCACCACACATTCTTACATGTACCTTTAACTACCAAGACATATTTTTGAGAAATAATGATGGCAAATTATACCGTATCAATCATGTATTCATCCCTAATTACATTTAATAGAAAAGTACAACAATTACTTAATGGTACTGATATTTAATTTAGAAAACGAGATTGAATTTTGTAATAAAAATGGCTTCGTATGCAAAAAATGTGCAATATAAAACTGGAAGTGATAGATTGATACACATATTATAATATAATATGTACATCTTTGACTGCGTAATTCCTTGCACATGTGCAGTGGTAAATTAAGTTTTCATAGAAAATGGTGCATTTATATAATGACTAATGATTGGTACAGAGAAGTCACAAGGAAATTACCTACATTGTTATATGAGGGCCCAAAACCAGAATACAAAGAAGTGGGACCATCAAAATTACATTTGGATAATTATAGTGTTTATTATAACGAGGTTCCACTGTATTTAGATCAATGGTACATGCCCATATTTTAAATGACGGGAGGGGGCAGCCCGAGCACAGGTGCAAACTGCTATCGTCTGATGATGGATGTCTCCTCCTTCTACAGCCGTCAAAGCCTGGGCCTAGTTACCAATGAAAAAGAGCTGGATTGGAAGTCCATTTGAATGCTGCATGAAAAGAAAAAAGAAAATTCAAATTCATCAGAAATCATGCATGGAACAAGAACATGTCTGGCACATTTTGATACAATTGACATCTTTTGATGCGATTTGGAACATTACATGTATAAGGACATATTCAACAAGTAACATTCCAATTTCCTTTTTTGCTACCAGAACTAGAGAAGCTCAAAGCTCCCACTCATGAAGAAATACATCTAAACCTGTATATGTGGATATGTCATCGGACTGCGGATCACAAGGTCCGCTGTTCGAGTTCCGCTGCATCACCAATGTTCTTTAGTAAGACATTAATCTACATTTGCCACACTCGACCTGGGTGAGGTAAATGGCTGGAATTAATTCCTTGAAATGCTAGAGCGCCGTAATGGTGGCACAGCTAAAGCCGGTTAATAATTTCTAAATTTGGAAGCGCATAGAGACGTTTAAAATGTGATATGCGCTACACATTTCTGCTTGTACATGAATATATGCAAGTATTGCACTTTTTGATGACATGCGCATACTAATTGTAATTGTAACACCTTACAGGTATATCTGATTTCGACGAAAATGGTATCAAAATGTGCATAAGACTTGCAAGCGAAATCTCTGAAAATGTGAGGTTAACCATACTTGACTGGAACCATCCGTTAATAGAAAGTACATGTAATATTTAAATATGTTTTTTTGAGAATTACCAAATCAATTTTTATTAAAGGTTGTGTAGCTTGGCAAATACTGGTTAATGCCATCTACGTCTTCTTTTGGACAACTGCACTTTAACGAATGGACTGGATTAACGGTAGTCAGCGACTTAATCTCGATTAGCCCCGAGTCAGGCCCGAGTCAGGCCACGGAAAGACACTTAGTCTCGTCAGTCTACACTCCCTTTAAGGTTGACAGTTGGGTTTATTTGATAAATAAATGTTAGATTAGGTTAGATTTGCCTAGTTCTGTCTGTATACACATGGATCCCTGTAATCTGGACTCCAGTGGTCTCAACAACGGAAAAGGGATGATTTTAAAAGAGATTGTTAGAGGAGAAGGAAACTTTCATAACCATGTACCTCTCCAAAACAGCCCATTATTTTGTTGTTCTGCCTTTGTCTCTTCAAGTTGTCATCTTGCTTCATCAGCGTTCATCTCCTATGGTGAAGCATCATCCTAAAAATGTAAAATAATGCAAAAGCATTATACACAAATTATAATTGCCCTCATGTTGATCAGTCTTCTGAACAAGGATACATATGTTCACCTGGGGGCAGTGTTCGTAGTAGGTCCATGGGTAGATGATCAAGATTTTACTTTACCTAAAATGAAAACAACTTCTTTTTTTTTAGGGGAGGTTGGGTTGGTTAGGGCAATTAAACCATTATAACCACATGTAGCTATTTCAGTGTGAGTTGAAAAATTGAATCAAGAGTTTTGCGGACATTATGCTTACATGAGAGGTAGTATGTCATCCACATCCAGTACCATCCCCCCTCTCTCTAGAAAAATACATTTGTGAAAGTTATATGTAGTTTTTTTAAGGAAGACATTGAAATTTTATAACCGTAGTCCCTGGGGCACTTTTGGGGAGAGGCTGCCCACATGTCAGAGAGACTCATTCTCACAAAGTTAGATCCCTTTCACCCAAGGATAATTCCTATCAAGTTTGCTTAAATTCCAGCAATCCTTTTATAGAAGTAAGAGTATATCAAAATATGACCCTGGGGCACCTGGGGCTGCCCCATGCCAGATGGTTACCTCATATCAACAACTTTAGATACTTCCTTTCCCAAGGACGATTCCTGTCAAGTTGAGCATTTTGCTGAGGTGAGCTAATAAATAATTTCTTAGATTTTCATCTACATGTATTTATTAAATGAACCAAACTGTCAAACTTAATAGTACCGAAGGGCTATAAATGCCATATTTCATCGTCGTCTTGGTTACTGGTTCCAATCAACAGAGCCTGCGCATGAGGTTCACCGCAAAATCATTCAAGCAACGGGATGGACCTGGGCAAATTCAGTGTGTGGCGCTGGTGTTATCACCACGCCATTGTTTAGCACAAAATTGTTTGGAACCAGCACCCTTGACAACTTGGCCAATACATAACCTTCATTTTTTTTTGATGATATTTCTACTATGATTCAAATCAACTTGTTATCATGGTTAGATTTCCCCATTTCTGTCTGTATACACATGGAGTCCCTGTAATCTGGACTCCAATGGTCTCAACAGAAAAAGGAAAATTTGAAAAGAGATTGTTGTCAGGGTAGAAAGAAACTTTCATAACCATGTACCTCTCCAAAACGGCCCATTATTTTGTTGTTCTGCCTTTGTCTCCTCAAGTTGATTGATTGATCGAATTTATTTCATTTCATATCACACAATAAAGAACGTGTTGACAAAGTACAAAATTATGAAATGAAACAGGAACCTACTGGAAAGCATAGCTTGTTTTTGTAGGTTCCCAAAATAAAAGTTGTCATCTTGCTCTATCGGCGTTCATCTCCTATGGGAAAGCATCATCCTAAAATTGAAAAAAAAGAAAAAAAATGAAAAATGAAATATGTAAAAGCAGTATACACAAATTATAATTGCACTAATGTTCATCATTAAATCTTCTCAACAAGGATACATGTTCACGTGGGGGCAGTGTTTGATGATCAAGATTTTACATCCCCCCTCCCTCCTCATACAAATTTGTGACAGGTCATTTACAGAACTTGTTTCTGACAAATTTGTAAATCTACTGACTTTGGAAACATTGTTTCCAAACTCTTCCTGACACCCCCACAATATAAAAAATATTCAAATGATACCACTGTACTGTAGCCACATTAGTCCATCCTAGAAATGAATCACTTCCATACATTCTATTCACAAATGTTTAAACATTTTGAAAACAATCCAAAATTATCACATTTACTCCCCAATTGTACTCATATATCTCTTTTATATATCTTTTCATGGTTTACCTACATATATTAAGGAAAATCAATTTCAAGATCACTGAATATTACACCATCATGTTTATAAATAGACGTACATGTATACCTGTCAATTTTTATGTGAAATCTTTAGGTGTCCATACCATCTTGCATCTTCAACATTTGTGGCAATGTCTATAATAAGTTCCATGAGTTGGGTTCTTCTGTTAAAGTTAATCTGAGGAAAAGATATCGAAACGAAAGATAAAATCTTTCTCATAATTTTCCCTACATCTATAGGCCCTATCCGCATTTTGACATGTTTTCGCATTCAATAGAAAATTGGTCCCTGCCTTAAAAACTAGAGGATTTTAAACATCTTTTAATAATTGTCTTATTATTGTTATCTTTCACAGTTCACAGACAACTAATTTAACGAAAAGACAGCGCTCTTGTTTAAAAACTGCCCCACAAAATATACCTTTATGCTGTGCTCAGTTTATCTCATCAATTGAGCTTGTAAAGCTACATTAGCCCATCACAGTTCTACATATTCGCAAATGAGAACTGACATGACCAACTGAATTTGTCAACAACCATCATACCTTTCCTATTGTACTTTTGTCTATTTATCATGTATTTCATCTTTTGCACAAGCTGCACCTTGAGCATTTGATTGTCAAGTGGATTTGGTGCCTTACAAATCTTATGTATTATTATTATAAATGACAGTCATCTTGTTTCGTTCATTACAACTCAATACCTCATCCACTTTGGCATGCCATGAACACATACTTTATAGAGTGGCATTAATGATAACACTTGGATCAGGAGATAGAAACACTGCAATTGAACAAATTAATTCATCAAGACAAATTATTTGAGATTTATCTAAAAAGCCTTGATCTCGAGTCCGACTCTGAGAGTGGAAAAGGGCAGGAAAAATGCTCCACGCAGACGGCGAACTAGGGACATTTAATGTTTGGAACTTCACGAGAAAGAATGGCATCGTATGATTTGTTAGAATTTTCGCGACAAAGTGATGTAGACCCCTAGTACTAGTAATTCATTGCCAGAGAAGTTATCTGTGAAAAACCGCTCATGTGACCGGAAACCGGGCAGGCAACATGCAGTAGATCTAGACTACTTTGACTTCGATGACTACTTCGATGACTATTTTAAACACACACAGATATGCATGCATGCGTACGGCATGTAGCAGGATAGCACTAGCACTATACTGTAGGCCTACATACAAAGTCTATAGTATAGTATAGAGTCTAGTACTAGTAGTAGCAGTAGCATTAATGCCATTGCCATTGCCATATAATTAACGACTCATTTCACTTTTCAGAATAGATCCACCATTTAAGACCCACCTAGATTGGAATAGGGTAATCTGTTGCAGTATAACTCGAATTTATTCTGATCACTGATGCAAGAAACTTACGAAATTGAACGGTTAACTTAAAAATGTAATTAGGTCTATGAGTTCGAACTTCTTATTCTTTAATTTGCACGGAAATTCCCCGAGATTGTCCCCCTAAAGTCTGGGAAGACTTTCCCGGGAGGTAAGGGGGTAAGGCTGAAAACTAGCTCATGACGACAAAAACTGAAAAGTTCGAGAGTAGATTGCACAGTATGTTATTTCCAAAACATCTAGATCTAGTATGAAATCCTGAAATAGTATGAAAGCACTAGAAAATAGAAATGTATCTAAAGTACATGGCAGTCATGATTGTAGCGGAATATATTAAATATATGGATAATTATAGCACGACTCACCTTCGAGTTTCTTGGGTCTTAGACTCAGAGTTCACCGCACAGAAAGATCTCTCTCTATCTTCTATATTTCGATCAAGCGACCAATAAGACTTTGGTCGTAGTTAGCGCAACAAAAGAATGATAGAATTCAGGCTATGGTGTCTTCGAAATAAAAAACAAAAAGTGAAAATGTAACATGGATGATATTGATAAAGAGAAGAAAGATTGGAAAAAGCTTTCACCAGAGTCTCCAATGTCACAGCAAAATAACAGATTTCATATCATAGCAAAACACGAGGGTAACCTCGCTTTTCATAAGGACCGCTATTCATAATTTGAGAAAAGGGTCTCTATTCATAATAGGACATGAGGGTCGCTATTGACAATGCGACGAGAGGGTCGCTATTCATATTACGAAATGAGGGTCGCTATATAATACGGGGTGAGGGTCGACGCTATTCATTAAAAAAATGAATATGAAATAAGCAATGAACAAAATGATAAGAAAGCGAAATAATGAATATGGGACACCCCACGGCTGTGGCGTAGCCGCGGTGAGGGAGGCGTGAGAGATTTTTTTATTTATTTATTTTTATTTAGGGTGCGATATATATAGCCCTCGTAGCGACAAGGAGGCAGGATATAATGATAAATACAGAACAAACACAGGAAAAATACGGAATTTAAACATAAATATGCAATCAGGTTCAGAAAAAGGTAAACATTAATTAATTCGAGACATAAATTCAAAGCAAACACAGAAAATATACATGTAATGATGTAATAATTATTCAAATCCATTTATAATCATGCTACGAGGGCTATTGATGTTACGAGGGCTTTAGCAGGGGCGGATCCAGGATTTTCCAATAGGGGCGGCCTGAAATGTAAAAATCGCGCCGATCGATATTTCGCTCAGTGGGGGGGGGGGGGTAGTGTGAGCACTAAGTAAAATAAACAAAGAAACAAAAAAACTCAAACCCCCTCCCATTGAGCAAACGAAAAGGAAAATTTGTGGTTACCATCTTTTCTCTAAACTTTTTTGCCAGGTGGGGGCCGGGCCCGTCAGGCGCCCCTCGCTCCCCCCGTGGATCCGCGCTTGGGCTATATATATCCTACCCCAAATTTTTACGCTACATGACGCGAAAAAACCCTTCAAGGTCCGAAAGTGTTCAAGCCCCCTATCCCCCTCAAAAAAAAAAAATTGAAGTGCCCCCCCCCTCATCCCTCTCCGGGCAGTAACTAGGCTCATGGTCCGGTCCAAACCCATTTGGTTTCGGTGTTAGGAAAGTTTCAGGAAATCAAGATTATGGATAAATGAAGTTAGGTTAATCAATATGATTACTCGTATCCTGAGGTATGATAATTCCTGGAAAAACGAAAATCTATCAGTCTTCATTGGCTATTAATTGAAGAGCTTCTGGATGCCTGGATATGGCTGAGGCTATAATGATTTGTAGGTCCATAAGTCCTACTAAAACCTACTTGCTACAAAAACATTATTTTCGTTTATAAACAATTACTAGTTTCTGAAATAGCAAACTCAGTGATAGTGGGCCTGCTTGTTCTACTTAATGTCTCAGTGGCATAGCCTGGATAAGATCAGTCGGGGGCAGGGTAGTGGGGCAACATTTCCCATAAGGCGGACAAATTATGATATGATAAGATGTTTTACTACTTTTTTCGTCACCGCAGGAGCGGGGGAAATATATTAGCTAGATTATGGGGATGTCTCTATATAATTATCAAAGATAAAAGGTAAAATATACTTTTTAAAGAGACAAATATTCGGGGCCATGTGTAGCCCCCGCCCCGCAGCTACGCCACAGCCGCGGGGCGTCCCCATCAATATTTCCCTTTGTTATTATCATTTTGTTCATTGCTTATCTAATTTGTATGAATAGCGACCCGAATAGCGATTTGAGATTATAATATGCCCTTTTAGTTTTAGGAACACGCATTTCTATCGAATTTTGACATTTCAATTTCAAGTTGAGATTATATAATACGCCCTTTTTATAGGAACATGCAATTCTATTGAGTTTAGAAACTTAAACAAATAGATGTAGGTAATTTTAAGCATTTTCAAACTATTGCTAAATAAAAGATTGAACTAAACAAAATATGAAATACTTGAGTTTCAAGTTATTTTTGGCCAGGTTTTCACAGTTGGTAAATTATATTAGAGCTTCAGATGGAAATCGGCCATTAATTAACGCATAACGTTTAATAAAATATATAACTCAAATTAACAGTATTTAGATTTAAAGGCCATATAAAGTATTGTATAATATTTCAATAAGATAAAGAGCTTATCAAATTAAATGTTTTTGATCATTACTCCTAATTAGGGCGCATATGTTTGTCACGTGCCAATATTTTTTTTGTCTTCTGCAGATTGAAGTTAGGGCTCAAACCGGCATATCGAGGGCTTATCTACACAATAATGGCAACAATTCGGCTTTAAGTTTGAAGTCTTTCAAAAAAAATCGTATGACGTTTCCGTTACATATTGATCCACACCATGTAAAAGCGGTAAAGTTGTTCTTTACTGCCAAACATGTGTCACATGCCGACAGTTTTTGTCCGGGTTTCACCGTTTCAGATTGAAGTTGGGCTCAAACCGGTATTTTTCCTTTTCGATTAGACGATTTGGAAACACTACAACCTCGTTTGGTGGCTGGCTTCCTCATTAAGCGCTAACATTGTGGGCTTCCAACGTATTGGTCGCAGGCTTATTGGTCGCTAGTGTCAAGGGCTAGTCTCGTACGTACAGCCAATTGTATGGTGAAATAATGTTCCGTTTGGGGCTAGACTCGTACGTTTAGCCATTTTTATGGTGTTATTAATTTGATATAAATTGTAGCCAACAAACGATTTGGGAGTAAACAGTACATCTCTCTTGTCTTATGTTACATAAAAATACAATATTAATGGTAAGATACAATCAAGTGGAGCAAAGTGGAGGTATATACATTTTAAGTCGATTTTTTAAGTTGTAGGGTTCAGGACGCATTTCGCCAGTGGACACATCTCGCCGTGACTTAAGCGGCAACATGTGTCCCACCTAAGACACATATCGCCGAAGTAAGACGCGTCTCGCCACCCAATTTTCGGCGATCTGTGTCTGCGGACACAGATCGCCACCCGGACACTCTGGTCCGTGACACCGGCCCCCTCTTCAATAACGGCTCCCAAGCCTTCGGAAATGACCCCCAAATTTCCTGATTACCATTCTGCTTTTCTTTGGAGGGGCCGGGCGCTGCCTTTTCAGAAGTGTTTTTACACTAACCTTTACAGGCACTACGGCTTAGCATAAACAAGCATGCTTATAATTTTTGGAAAAAAAAGCTGAATTCCGACTCAGTTTTGCACAACCTATAACTTAGAATACGGTCAGTCACCCCAAGGGGTGGTAATCCCTAGGGGGACACGTACCCCCTCAATTTTTTAGGGTATTTGAAAAAGTGCAAAAAACAAAAGTATAGCAAAAACTGACTAAGGACTGCAACACACTTTTAGGCTCTGGAGGGCCTAAGAATGCAGCGTTTAGACTAATACAAATGCACAAATCTTCTCGCTCGGTCGCTACGCTCGCTCGAATAATATCCTTCAAAATGTACAAGTAAATATTGTAGAAAATCTGTATTCCGTCGGTATTACGTAACTCACTTCCGTCACCTTTCCCCCTCTCGTTCACTATGCTCCCTCGTCCCTCGCATTTCGTCCCCCTTTCCAGACATGAGAAGAAATCGCCGCCCCTGGTCAGCCCACCCCGCCCCCTCCATGCGCGCGCATTTCACACGTGCATACCCCCAGTTTTTTGTTCTCCCTTATTCGTCGTTACTGTCACTTAGTGCCATTTCCTTGTCTTTCTCCCTTTCTCACCCGGCTTCTCTCTTCATTTTATTTTCTCTTTTTCTCTCTATCTCTCGATCTCTCTATCTTTTCTCTTCTTTTTTTCTTCTCTTCTCTTTTCTTTTCTCTCCTGTCCTCCTTTCTTTTCTCTTCTCCTTTTTTTTCTCTTCTCCTTTTTTTTTTCTCTTCTCCTTTCTTTTTTTCTCTTCTCCTTTCTTTTTTTCTCTTCTTTTCTCCCTCTTTTTTTGCGGGGGGTGGGCCGCGGCCGTTTCGGCCCCCTGGATCCGCCACTACAGTAGACCAGGGAGTTGGTATAATTATGTACCCGGTTATGTACGCCTACTCAATATCGTCACTTGCTATAAACATGCGCAAAGATTCTATAAGTTCGGTGTTGGGTGTTGGTGTTTTCACAACAACACCTGGGCCCCGTATTACAAAGAGTTGATATCAATCACAAATAAGTTGCGATTGATAACTATGTACATAATAGATAGGAGATTGCAAACTTGCGATTGATTGGAGGACTTACGATTGATTTGGATCAATCGTAACTCTTTGTAAGACGGGGCCCAGAACAACAACATCAGCTTTCGACACCGAACTTGAAATCACCCCATTTACAGAGAGGGGTGGGCCGGCTTGGCTTGTGGCGCATAGGAATTGTATGGAGAACCAAGATAGATAATGTGCGTTCGTGGGTTAGGTATGGAACCCGCAAGGGTGCATGGTGGTAGAGGGATGGGGGCGGTGTAGTTTTCGGGGACTTCCCCATCTGGAGTCGATTCGGTTGGAGGGGTATATATATAATATAGAGAGGCCTGCTCTTTGTTACTACATGACTATAAATTATGTTATATTTCATTGAACTTGAAAATTTTCTTTAATCCTTTAATCTTTAATTAAAGACAAATTAAGGGGAAACATTGTCAATTGTACATGCAATGCCCAAAGAGAAAGAGTAATAGCCCGATTATTATTGCTGATGATCGTTGGGGGAACCGAGGGGGAGGGTGCATGGATAACACTCTTTAAAATTTTGGCTGACTCAATAAAAAGTTTCAAGAATAGTATGATAATACTTATAGCTCATTATTATTGATATTATTATTATTATTATTATTTTTTTTTAATTGTTATTATTGTTATTGTTTTCATTATTATCATTATTTTCGTTATTATTATTATTAATTTTATTATTATTCCAATCACCATAATCATAATTATCATCATTACCATTATTTGTATTATTTGGATCCAGTATTCTCTGAAGGGGAGGGAGGGGCACATATCTGAAATTATTTAACAAGCAAAATGAAATCGTTCATGTCCCTTTCTTGTCTAAAGTTGCTGGTCGGATGTACAATAGAGGGCATGATTCATTTCATTTTATTTTATTTAAATCAATGTAGACCTACCTATCAGATGTGCCAGATTGGGATTTACCAAGGGTACTGTCTTCCTTGCCCCCTCTCCCCTCGCCCTCGCCCCAATACTGCAGATTAACTCAAATACAAGTCATATGTGTTTTTTTTGTCCTTGCTTTTTTAAAATAAGAACAAGGGCACAATAAAATTAAAAAAAAGTTTGGCCATACACTTCCCTTCCCTTATCGCAGAAATACGACTGTAATTGTAGCTCTTTTTTGGGGCCAGTGGGCTTGCATTCCTAACGGCTTAACAACAATACTTGACTCTTCTTTTGCCTTCCAGCCAATCCCAGCAACCTCGGGTCGTGGTGGTCACCGGCTGCTCATCAGGCATCGGCCTAGCCACGGTAAATCTCCTGGCCAAGGACCGTGAGAGGAGGTTCATCGTCTATGGATCCATTCTCGGTTCGCTCGACGAGGAGCAGACGTTCCGTGAAAAAGCAGGGAACGCCCTCAACGATACACTCTTTCCTGTCCGACTTGACGTCACAAAGGATGAAGACGTCGAGGCGGCAGTTGCCATGGTGATGGAGCAACAAGGGCGCATCGATATCCTAGGTGTGAACGTCGTAAAGACTTTCGAAAAATTAACCTTAGGCCAATTCAGTTGTCTTGTCCATTATATATGCCCTATTAAATGTCCGAGCATAACAATGACTTAACATAGGAATAATCCAAACACGACTTACATTGCCCAAGAGTTCATTTCTCAAAAGTTTCTTAAGGAGTGTATGGTTGGAAATTTCGACCAATATAATTGGTGCCCGATCTGCACACGAGGCGTCATTTTTCCTGACGCACGATTGAATCAGCGGCTTGCGCTGTCCTTTAGCATGTCATGTTTAAGTGGCATCGTGCACAAAGTGAACGCAAAATGAAATTGCAAACATTCCTCTGAATTACTGATTTATGGGCTGAGTGCCGTCAGCGTCACAAACTTAATGCATTCTTGCTTTTAAATCTACAAGATTCCCCACCAAAGTATATGAAAAAGGCATAAAGCAAGAATAAAGTATACAGTTTCTCAGCAAGACATGGGCATCGCCATTATTTTGTTGCATGACGATCTATGCGGAGTCGTTTATCAACTAAATTATTCAAATTCATGGAGGCTTCATTCCCAGGTGTTTGTGGTGTTGAAGCATTTCATTCACCTGCTATTATCCTTTGTACTCCCAATTGCCAAAACGCAAATTGCATATTAAAGTTAGTGCTATTCTAGGGTGAACGTTTCGCATAAATGAAATACAATTTTTTCAACCGCGAAATTGCAAACATTCCTCTGAATTACTGATTTATGGGCTGAGTGCCGTCAGCGTCACAAACTTAATGCATTCTTGCTTTTAAATGTACAAGATTCCCCACCAAAGTGTATGAGAAAGGCATAAAGCAAGAATAAAATATACAGTTTCTCAGCAAGACATGGGCATCGCCAGTTTCTTGTTGCATGACGTTCTATGCAGAGTCGTTTATCAACTAAATATATTCAAATTCATGGAGGCTTCATTCCCAGGTGTTTGTGGTGTTGAAGCATTTCATTCACCTGCTATTATCCTTTGTACTCCCAATTGCCAAAACGCAAATTGCATATTAAAGTTAGTGCTGTTCTGGGGTGAAGGTTTCGCATAAATGAAATATAGTTTTCAACCGCTATATTTTAGTATTTTTAAATAAATGAGTTACAATAATTGTAACTCATTTATTTATACTAGGGTAACAATTATTGTTACCCTATTATATATTTTTCACCAAATGTAATTTTTACCTTCTCGGCTATGAGTTTCCCTCATTGAAAAGTAAAGTTTTGTTATTGAATTAAAAAGTCTTTCCAACTAAAGTTTGGTGCATGATACATGTACAACTCCAACTGGTACGTCACATTTTCAAGAAAATGGCTGCGCCCATGTCATGCTAAAAGGCATAACACCATGCCAAGAAATCTTCATCTATATATCTCTTGTACACGTTCGTAAGATTAATTGTGCATCAAAAGCCAGGAATTCATCTCGTTTTACAGAATATCTACACCTATTCTTTGGGGTTAGTTCCCCTTTAAATTCCAACGTGTTTTAGAAACAATATGTTCAGGACAGGACTGGTTTTCTATTTCATACTTGTATATCAAGTGTCAATAATCGAACTATAGACAGAACTTGATTTATTATGATGGATTTGCTCATCGAAACAAGAGCATGATTCATTCCCGTTTGGATGGGTCGATGACACATTGATTGGAAATGGGATTTTGGGGAGGGGCCGATCAATGATTGCCAGAAAGGGATCCAAAAATTTGTGCTTTGGTTTTTTCTGCAGTGAATGTATCCCTGGATTTCGCATTGACATTGTCACACCATCCATCTACGAATCCACTGGCGGCTCGTGCCCCACCATTTTGTGTTTAATACCAAATCATGCATCCACAAGCACACAAAATTGTGCCATACCTACCCTGACTTCAAATTATTGTTCATTTGTTCATACCTCCCCGTCGTCCCCTATCATCCTGCATAACAGGATCGACGCGACATTTTCCAAACAACAGGAAAGAAAAAAGAGGCTCGTCCGATTTCCATACTTGCAGACAATGTACAAAAACTGGTTGTTGAACTCTCAAATGTGTTTGCAGAGATCTCGAAGGTTAAAAAAAAAATTCAAATAAACTTGATCATCAAATTGCTATCTGCTGATAAAGCTAGAGAAATTCCAAATTTGCCGACAGAGTTTTGAAATGTGGATGTGACAGCCATCCCCTCCTTAAGACGCCCTCGTCAAGACCACTGCTCAATACACCCATCCAACTAAACTAATATCCATTCTAGTGAACAACGCCGGAATCAATACGAAGAAAGCTATGGAGACGATGAGCATGAACGACATTCTTCGGCTCTATGACATCAACCTGTTCGGCTATCTTCGGATGATGAGAGCTGTCCTGCCGATCATGAAGAAACAGCAATCGGGAAGGATCATCAATATGTCAAGTAGAAATGCAATTGAAGGTATGTTGGAAGAAGGAGCGGATTTTAATACCCGGAATTTTTTACTCTGTATATAGCAGGTTGACTGGTCCGAAGTTTCAAATGACCCCTTATTTCGAAGAAACAAACATTCTGTGCGTCTTAATTCATTGTTTATATTATGAAAACTAGGAAAGTGTACATTTAAAACGTCTTTTAACATTTCCAAGGAGGCTCATTACTAATTACTCCATGACTCTAAGCAGACAATAAACATTGTAACAGAAAATATACGCCCAGTAAGTCACTTCATGATCAACGTTAAATGAAATTAGTCTACACAATTGTTGTTTAAAGGTGAAGTTGACTCAAAGAAGGAGGCTAATAAGGCCGGTATGAATTGGGATCTGTATGGGTCGACGGATGCGTAAGTCTACTAGGTGGTCTCCCTTGTCCCCCATCCCTTCCCAAAACTGCCCGGAGATCATTAACATTTTAAGTGCATTTACACACTTGGATTTTTCATTTCATTTTAATCATTTATTTATTTACTTACGGTAAAAACTCACTTCAGCCTGACGGCTGTTCTTAAGAATTAGTCTTGATGGATACAATCTTATAGTTTCAGCAGAAGTTTTGCGACAATAGTAAATATTCGTGTCGTTCGACACACTTGTATTGCAGGAGCTCCGTATATGAATATCTACACTTCATCCAAATTCGCCATTGAAGGGTTAAGTGAGGAGACGGCAGTGATTGGACGATTCTTCAATATACGGTTCGTATCGGCCTCTTTTATTTTCAAACGAGTATAATTATTTTAAATGAAATCGTTTGATGTTTGATGCTTACTCCAGTTAAGCGTTCCCTTCTATTGATTTATATATATTCTCACGTTTCATGAATCACGAAAATTATTCGTACGGAAAGTAAATCGAAGATTTCCATGTTTGGTTTCGATATAATTAGTTTTGGTTTAGGTAAGATTGCGCTCACCACTATTAATCTATAACTTATAATCAAACATTACTCTATTTTTTGCACACGTATTTTCATTGTGATTTTTTATAAGATTGTAAATGATCTGAGCTTCAAATTGGGCTTTGTAATATAGACTTAGGCCTATATCAAGAAAATGAGGAAAAGTCAAACATATTAAGAAAAAGGTAGGATTGTCAAACGAGAAAGTAATATTATAAGGAAAACAACAAATGTCATTTCAAAATGAATGATGAAATGAAAGAATATTTAAACGACCCTGTATATAAAGTCCATCGTCTATTTTGTTTTATAGAGTCAGTTTAATACAGCCGGGCGCCGTCAGCACACCCATCAATGAAACCATGATTTCCAACGATCTCGGTGGTGCGGGGTCAAAGGGCATTTCAGATCACCCGGATGTGCACGAGATTGATCGCAAGTTGAGTAGGTACCGCGACCACGACTTGGAATGGTCCAAATGCCCATCGATCACGGCTGAGGATGTCGCGGACGTGATCCTCCGCGCAGCCACCGACGTCAAGCCGCACTTCCGATACCAGACTCAAGAGGTAGGCCCTATACATGTATATGCGTTTTTATAAAGAGATGATAACGGTCTAAATCAAGAGAAGAGAGCCACAAAAAAATTAAGCTTTAGCACATCGCTTAAAAATAGAAATACGTACTGAGTAAAGCTTTGATACATTACCACAAATGTTTAATGAAAATTGACACAACACACACACAAAATTTGTCATAAGAAGATTAGAGAGGTGTTGTGGTCGAGTGGATACGTCGCCGGACTGTCGATCACAAGGTCCGCGGTTCGAGTCCCGCCGCTGCACTAATGTCCTTTGGCAAGACATTGATCTACATTTGCCACACTCCACCCAGGTGAAGTAAATGGGTACCTGGTAGGAATTTATCCTTGAAACGCAGCGCGCGTAACAGCTGCACTGCTAAAGCCAGGGTAATTATGCTGCATTATTGTAGAGCGCTTAGGGACTTCTGATAAAGTAAGTGTTAGGCGCTATATAAGCACTGTAATTATTATTAGGACTAGGTATGAAGATTTAAATATTAGAATGTAGACGATCGTATCTCAAACGAATTAATACAATGCTTGGAAAAAATCCTTCAGTCGGTATTTACTGTTTTGGACTTTTGTCATGAATATCTGGCATTGTCGTCTCTTAACTTTTAAATTCCTAATTGAATTATTCTTTGATTAATTCAATATAATGAGTTTTGTACGGAGTAAATGAGATGAATGGGTTTATATTGTAGGCCTACTTTTATAAATTCATATCCCTTTTAGGCCGTCAAAGCATTGGCAGAGCGAAAGTACCGGGATCCTACCGGGGATGAGTTTATTGACTACACTGCAGATAGATTGAGACCATTTTATGGTAAGGCTGGAGATGATTAAAGACTCATTGCCAGTTTATTGAAAGATTATTCTGTAAGGTACTTTAAATTCTTCGTCTTCCTTTTCACTTGTTATACTGCCGATGTTTTATTTTCCATTTATATGGTTTCTATATACCAAAGACGCAATAATCATAGTAAGAGAATCATATGCAAAATGTTTTCGTGATGGTTTATACTTTCTTTTATAAATAGTTATAGTGAACATTTGTAATACGCCATGTCTGTCAAAAGTGACACACCTGTCGCAAATGTGAGAAATGTTTTTTATAATTTTTTTAAATATTTAGTTCCAGATAATATTATGATTGAAACTTGTTTCCGAATTTACTAATCTTGTCCGGCTGGAAAAAAATACCCACAATACTTCCATGTAAGTAAAGAATAATGAAAATGATGAAAAAATAATTTTTTTCTTTTGCAAAGAGCCAACTATGACATGTGATAGGAAAGATAAGACCGCAAATTTCCTAATATTGTGCATACTTGTCATTATTTGCCAACAACATATCGTAAGTGAAAGATGTGTTAGGCCGTTTTGGGGACAGGCGAATAAGAATTAAGACGTTAAACGTCTTAATTCTCAGATATTCATCTTGCCCACTGTCGTACGCAATGCGTTTACTGTCTAGAGTTGTGCAAGATAACTGATAGCCTTTGTAATAATAAAATATTCTGAAGTTGAAAAAATGTCTGATAAAAGTAACAAATGCTTGGCAATTTGATTGCTTACAGGTTCACTGTATATATACATATTTTAAAAAGTCGTCAGATTTTCATATTGTGCAGAAAAGAATAAAAGTAGTCAATATATGGAATTTTCTGACTTACGTTGAAATACTTTTGCAACCAGCAACCCCCCTCCCCCAAAAAGGAGATTTGTTTTCCCAACCGTTTTTCTATGAAAATAAGACATAAAGCAGGCTTTAAATAATATTTCGACACTTAAATGTTTGGAAAGGTATATAATAAATACAAATAATAATACTAGGCATTTATATAGCGCCGTCTATCTAGACAGTTCTATTCCGAGGCGCACAAGAAAAATAGGAAGAATAGGAGAGTTTGGATGAGTGTCATAGTAGTATAAAGAGCCAATTCATTGCTTTGTGGTAATTTACATTCACCTAAAATTAAATTAAATTATAATAATATAGTTGGGAGAATTAAGGAATCGATCAGATGATTTTTTCCAAATTTTTATCATTAATAATGGTTTTCACTCAAATCTTCAGATTATCTTTAATTGTAAATCTAGCATTGAAGCCACTACCTAAGCACCATTTTCTCTCATCTGAACAATGTTACCAAATCCCTTTAATAATGTATCCAATTTTATTTGCTCGCATGTATTTTTAAATTTAAATGAAAATGAAAAAAGGTTCAATTGTGATCCATCATGAATTGCTTGAAGAAACTTTGGTGTCAATAAAATATACAAATGATTACAATTATGCCTCCTGTTATTCTTTATTTTGCAGATCAGTTTTCCAAACATTTATATGTACATTTATGTGTTCAGGGGCGTCAATCCGTTATATATATATATATATATATATATATAATTTTTTTGGGGGACACTGAAATCCAAGTGTCCAAGTAGAGCATAGCGAGAGAAGCAAGCAGAGCATTAAAGTGCGGGTTCAAAGAAAATCACAAATATGGCAAATAACGTATCACTAGAAACTGGTAAGCTAACAGACGGCCATCGTACAAGTTTTAGGTCAACTACATATCGGGTGATGTATAAAAATACAAATAAAACCACCTCCATAGCATCTGGGAAATGCGAGAGATTCGCCAGAAAAATAACGATGTTTTAATGCCGTCACAAAATGAACCAATCCTGTCCAAGCAGACGACATCCCATAAAGAATGAACATAATTGCAATGTTATTATTTCTCAAATTATAATGAGTTTAGTGTATATAAATGTGATGCAATTTTACACCATTCAAAAGAGGATATTACCCGATTCTAATAACTAAATTCTTTTGTTTGTAAATACACAGGATAAGGGTTAATGAACAATCAAAGAAACCACACTTTCAAATTGAAAACCCCCCGGAATGATAGCATGGACGGTATTTCTTCCCTCTTGAAACGCCGAACATACCGCGGTGCATGCAGCTGAAAATACAATGGTGTCTTATTTTGTTTACAAGCGACGGATTCCTTAATTTTTTATCACTGCATTTTTCATCAAAATAATACTATGCGCGGGGTTTAGAATGAGGCAATAGATTAAACATTTAGCCTAACGGTAGTGAAGTAGGAGAAATAACTAAAGAGAAGCTGACAAAACAGGCACTGAAAATGTGTGAGATATCATGGAACATCGTCTGCTTGTGCAAATCATGTTCAACATGTGACGTCACACATCTCAGCAGAGTTCGGAGAGCTCTTCAGGTGCTATGCCGGGGCTGTATTTAAGCGTTTTGTAATTGATAATAATCATTACTTCGAATGTTTCCAAGCATTGAATTTTGACAACCTTGTCCAATCAAAGTGTCAACTTTGCGATGATGACAATAAAGTTAGTTTTAAAATCAATGAATCTTCTCTTTAAAGGGCGTGGGGTCCAGGCAGGTACGATGGAGCGTCTTTCAAAGTGGGGGACCCCAAAAAGGGCACTTTCTGGAAAAAGGGGGCACCTAGTTACAAAGGGAAATCTCAAAGCGAAAATATACAATTTTTAGACATTGGTATATACCCCTACACTGTGATTACATTATCAGGGATGATTTCAATATTTGTTTCTCTCTTTACATGTTCCAAGATACTGCTTAAGCATATTTTTTTTGCATTTGGGTGAGATGGGCCGAATATTTATTTGCGAGCGAGTGAATCGAGCGAGCAAAAAAATACATTCTTATAAAGAGGAAAGAACAATCCTGATGGGTTTTTAACCAAAATCTAATCATGAAAGACTGACATGTATCTTTAATAAGAAACATAGTTGTACCAATTTCAAAATGCGAGCGAGCTTTGGGTGAAATTAAAGAAAAAGTTGCTACTAGTTGCTTTAAATTAGGAGCACATTTTATGGTGAAAGGAATCGGGGGCACATATCCAAAGGGAAAGGGAATCTTATTAGAAAAGAAAGAGCACATGTCAAAGTAAAAAGGTTAACTATCAGAGGTAAATATTAGGCCATGGGGCATACCATTAAAATCCACTTTTTCGTGCAACAGGAATGGGGATTACTTGGTTTATGCATGAAAATCGGCAAAATATTAATTCCATTCGATATAATAATGTCCCCAATAAATATACATGCACATAAGAATACACAAACAGAAGGAATTTCGATAAAAAAAAATCAAGTTTAAAATTCACGGACATGGTTGTTCACGTGATAAATTCAGCGAATCACGTGATATATTTAGCGAATGAGCGCTCCCGATCCGTAAGGTGCCGTAATTGGCTCATCACGCAGCTCATACTAAGCTCCGTTCGGTAGCTGACAAACCAAGATGGCGACGCCCATGGCTACGGCAGAGACGGCAAAACCTTTTCAATTTTCGTCCAAATTTTGCGTGATCCAAAGAGAAGAAAAGCGTGCGTGTGATTAAATAGATAGATAAGAGAGAGAGAGAGAGAGAACGAGAACAAGAAAGAGAAGGAGAGAAGGAGAGAAAAAGGGAAGGAAGAAGGGAGGGTTAAAGGAGTGACATACATATATAACTTGAACAAGATGCAAGAAATAACATAATCCTCGATATAAAAGATAAAACTGTAATCTTTCAATTTTCATCAAGTTTAAAAAAAATAAAAAAATAAAATTTAATGAGCACCCTCGTTGTCTGGGGACATGGTTTTTCTTGTTCAGGAGCACATCCCAAACCCATCTATAGCAATTTTAAGTAATCCCCAGCGTTGTTGCACGAAATTGTCAAATTGAGCACATTTTAGCGCCATGCCCCATGGCCTATATGGGGCACAGTGCACCTCACAAAAGAGGCCCTCACCAGAGATGATGAAAGGCACTCGTGAGATAAAAGGCACTTATTAGAAAGGATAAGGGGCAGGTGTCTAAATAAAATGGGCACTAATCAGAGAGGAAAAGCATGGGCACTTATTACTTAGTTAAAGGGGGTACCTCTCAAATTTGAATGAGGGCACTCATCGGAGATGAAAAGGGGCACTTTATAAGAATGAAAAGAGGGCATACAAAGGAAAAGAGGCACTTGTCAAAAGATAAGGGACACCTCTCAGATTTGAAAAGAGGCAATTATAAGAGATGAAGGGGCACTTATCAGAGGTGGTAAGGGATACTTCTTGTACCTGAAAAGGGGCACTCACCTGAGATGAATAGGGGCACTTGTGAGAATGGAAAGGGGCACTTAGTCTTATTACAAAGGAAAATGATGGGCATTTGTCAAAGGAAGAGGGGACACCTATGAGATTCTGATAGAGGCATTTATCAGAGGTGTCAGAAGGGGCATTTATGAGAAGGGGAGTGGTTCTTATTAAAAACGTAAAGGGGCATTTATCAGAAGTAAAAAGGGCACTTACTAGAAAGAAAAAGGGGGCACATGTAAAAAATAAAAGAGGCCACTTATCAGAGGTGAGAAGTGGCACTCATCAAATATGAAAAATAAGGGCATTTATCAAAGGGGAAGGGGCACTTATTACAAATAAAAAGGGCACTTGTTAAAGTAAAATGGGCACCTGTCAGATTTGAATAGGGGCAATTATCATAGGTAAAGGGTTGGTAAGAGGCACCTATAGGAATGTAGAAAGGGGAACCTAATAGAAATGAACAGGGTCACTTATTGAAGTAGAAGGGGGTACATTTCCTATGTAAAAACGGGCACTTTAGGGTTATTTGAAAAAGTTGGGGGTTCCCCCGGCTCCTCCGCCTCTGGATCCAGGGGACCGGGGGATGCCGCTCATGTAAAATATAAATAAAAGAGAAAGTAAGATAGGACGTGGAAAGGGGAAGGAAAAGCAAAGAGTGAATACATAATATGTGTGATAGGCTAAGGTAGGAGTGAAAGAGAGATAGAGGAAGGAAAGAGGGAGGGAGAGAGAGAGAGAGATAGAAAAATTCCCGAAGTGTGTACCGCAGTTTGTGGAGAAACTGGACAAATGAATATAGGCTCGAAAAACTCATTTACCTCCCAGGTCGAAAAAAAAAACAGGTAAGGCCAGTAGTCAACTGGTACCAGTTGAAACCAGTGCATTCAACTGGTTTTTAACATGGAAATTGAAACACCGCTAACTGGGACCAGTTGATTTACCAGTTGATATTTCCAGTTGATTTACCAGTTGAACACCAGTTGAAAACCAGTCGACATCTGACACCAGTTGAAACCAGTACACTCAACTGGTTTTTTTAATATGGAAATTGAAACACCGCTAACTGGGACCAGTTGATTTACCAGTTGAAAACCAGTTGAAAACCAGTTGACATCTGAGACCAGTTGAAACCAGTACACTCAACTGGTTTTTAATATGGAAATTGAAACACCGCTAACTGGGACTAGTAGATTTACCAGTTGAACTTGATATACAATTTGAAGACCAGTTGAATACCAGTTGACATCTGAGACCAGTTGAAACCAGTACACTCAACTGGTTTTTAATATGGAAATTGAAACACCGCTAACTGGGACCAGTTGATTTACCAGTTGAACTTGATATACAATTTGAAGACCAGTTGAATACAAGTTGACATCTGAGACCAGTTGAAACCAGTACACTCAACTGGTTTTTAATATGGAAATTGAAACACCGCTAACTGGGACTAGTAGATTTACCAGTTGAACTTGATATACAATTTGAAGACCAGTTGAATACCAGTTGACATCTGAGACCAGTTGAAACCAGTACACTCAACTGGTTTTTAATATGGAAATTGAAACACCGCTAACTGGGACCAGTTGATTTACCAGTTGAAATTGATATACAATTTGAAGACCAGTTGAATACCAACTGATAATCTATAGTCATCTGGCCATCAACTATACCATATAAAGACTCTTGCAATTACCCCATCGCAAAGATCATTTGAAGTGGATTACAGATGAGTATATGTAAGACAAATTGGAGCTCGTACATATATACACGATTATACAAGTTGTTTCCTGATCATTAATTATGCAAATATCAATACATCTATTTTTACATCTTGAATTAGTAGATGTTAAACATGATCAGACATAAATAATAATATTTGTCAATAATTGATTAAGTAAATATAAATCCCAAAATTGATGTGAATTGTCACATTTGCAGGACAGATCATGATAACTATAATATATTCTGTGAAAACATGCAAATTAATCATGAATATGCATAAGATACATGTACATTGAACTGGTTTTCAAGTGGTAAATCAACTGGTAAATCACAGTCTAGACCGGTTTTCAACTGGTAAATCAACTGGTAAATCAACTGGTAATCATCTACTGGTTTTCAACTGGTAAATCAACTGGTAATCATCTACTGGTTTTCAACTGGTAAATCAACTGGTAATCATCTACTGGTTTTCAACTGGTAAATCACCTGGTAATCATCTACTGGTTTTGAACTGGTAAATCAACTGGTAATCATCTACTGGTTATCAACTGGTAAATCAACTGGTAATCATCTACTGGTTTTCAACTGGTAAATGAACTGGTAAATGAACTGGTAATGTCAACTGGTCTCAGATGTCAACTGGTTTTTCAAATGGTCCCAGCTGGCGATGTTTCAATTTCCATATTCAAAACCAGTTGAATATTCTGGTTTCAACTGCTACCAGTTGGCAACTGGTTTTAACTGGTACAAGTTTACCAGTTCGATATGGGTTTCAACTGGTACCAGTTGAAACCAGTAATCTACTGGTCCCAGTTATACTGGTATTCTATTTGTCCGACTTCAAACTGGTATTTCTATGGTTTCCAAATTGTGTCAACTGGTTTTAATTGGTAGCAGTTGAGACCAGTTGAGACCAGTTCAAACCAGTAGATACCAGTTGGAAATTCTTACTGGTTTCAGCTGGTATCAACTGGAATTTCGACCTGGGAGCTCCGTTTTCACATTAATACATATTAATACATACTCGCGAAAGGGCCGCCTTCGGCGGCCTTTCGCGCGTTGTGTGAGCGATATAAGGTGTTGAAAGGACGTACTTGAGAGTTGACATGTTGAATGGTGGATTAATTGGTAAAACAAAACAAAATAAGTTGGTGAATGCTATCCTATACAGAATTATAATAATAATGATATGTGCTTATATAGCGCCTAACACTTACTTTGTTGGAAGTCTGTAAGCGCTCTACAATAATGCGGCATAATTACCCTGCATGGCTTTAGCAGAGCAGCTGTCACGCGCTCAGCGTTTCGAGGAATAAATTCCTACCAGCTAGGTCCCCATTTACTTCACCTGGGTGGAGTGCATCACAATGTGGATGAATTTCTTGCTGAAGGAAATCAACGTCCTGGAGTGGGATTCGAACTCACGACCTTATGATTGAAAGACGTGAGTCAGAACCACTACACTATGACGCTTCCACATCGTGTGCACTAAATACATGTACAATAACAAATCCATTCTTATTTTTAGTTGATTTAATGCCGTCTATACTAGTAAAAGTAGCGCATTTACCCCCCCCCCAACAAAAAGGAGTAAAATAGACATAAATAGTGAACAAAATGTATCAGATATTTGTTATGTATTTTTATGTTTTTTTAAATTGAAATTTGCCCAAAAGAAAAATGATTTAAATGAGCCAATCTGTTTGCAGGTGGTAACACTACATTTACACATACATGTAAACAGAACACAATAAGTAACTAACCCCCTGAAGAATTGCTCACAATTTCGAAATCCTTAAAATGTATCACAATGTCATCTTACCACAATATTGGTAGAGTCGTTAGGTACATTTTGTGTGAAAATCAGAGATATCCATCACTGTATGGCTGAATGAGCACAGATTAAAGACAAATTGGCCCAATTGAAAAGTCACAGGGCACTGTGCGTGCCTAACTAGGCGTTGTGGCGTGCGCCTGTAATCCAGCTAACAGTGGAAGTTTTGTCAAACTGATTCAGCCGAGGACGCAGGTTCGAAACTGAGTCAGGTCTTTCGGATGGTGACGTTAAAGGTCGGTCCCCAGACGTAAATAATCATATCTGATTGGTACACGTCTGTAAAAACCCAATACACACACACACGCGTGCCTGTACATTGTTGTGAAACAGCACATGACTGAATGCATTGATTATGAAACAATGCTTTTTGATATTCCGTCCATATTTATTTGTAAATGGCGCATGTGGTTAATGCATTATTTGCAATTGTAAAACAGTGCATTTTGAAATTGTTTAATACTCAGTAAACTGCAATGATAATATTACTTTTGCGATTTTTTAAATATGAAAATGAAAATTAATTAATGTATGCTTATTCAACCATGGATCAATGATAACCTCTTCTTGTTACACATTGTTTTCCTAACTACCATAGAAATATTTTTGCAAGACGAAATCTTGAAACGATTGAACGACCCTTGAGGTTTCTCATGGGGTTCTTTTCATGACGGGGAGTTTTGGAATGTAACTTGGTTTCTTAATTTTAGTCCGGCCGTATCGTATAGATACAGCATTCATAGAATCTTACATTTCAGTTAATGATTTCATCCACTATTACTCAAATGGAAATGTACTATTAGATATTACATCGTGTCAAGATATATGTCGTGTAGTCACTATTTTTTAATTTTATCATTTTGGGCTGTCAAAAATATGTCTCAATAATAATTATGGCATAACTTTGGGAAATGATGAATTTGTTGATAGATATTAATTGGTATACGACTATTTTTTCATGTTATCTTGAAACCATGATTAAATTAAAAAGGAAGACAAATAGAGAAACTTCAATTGTTTTATGTGCCTTTCATTTTAAACTTTTGTCCTATTTGTTGACGTGTTTCTCATCATTAATCATGTTACTTCATTTTTCACGTATATTCAGCACCTAAGAAAATATAGAACTACCAAATTTGCAATACAGTACGAGACTCTGCTTAATAAAGAAGTTAAGAGGACACTGATCAACTGATGTGTAGAACTCCCAGGGCGGGGGTCGTACTTTTTAAGTTGACGACCTCACGAGGAACAAACCACACTATCAAACAATAAGATGATATAACTAATATCAACCGATTTAATATAGATGATCAACACAAATATCAAGGGTCGTATAGTTCAAGTTCAAGTTTATTTGTCTTTCTTCCAACATGAATGTAATACAATTTAACAAGTTTATAACATGTAAAGTATATATAAGGAACACTTATAAGGATCAAGTTCATATAATGCATTTAAGTGAGAGAAAAAAAGAAGAAAAGACGAGGAGACCTAATTAAAGCTAAGCTTGTAGAGGTCAGGTCCCTCAAAACAATAACAGTAGACAACAACAACAACAACAACAAAATAGCCTGGTTTAATACATAATAGATTAAAAAAGAAATATTCGTCAAAGGCGCTAAAGTACTAAAACAAATAACTATAAACTATAACCATATGATTATAAACATATGGTTTAACGGAGTAATAACAAAAAGGGTTGGGGAGAAGAGACTATGTACAAAAGGGGCGATAAGAGTGATAATAACGTGGGATATAGAAATGGAGAGAGGGGGCGAGAGAGAGAGAGAGAGAGAGAGAGGAGGGGGGGGAGAAAGAAAAACGGACATACTTTCACTGTAAGCTGAAAGCTAGCTACAGGCGAGAAAAGGTAAGTCGGTAGTTGCTATAAAGTAGTAAATTGAGGAATGGATTAAGTTCAAATATAAAACACGACAGCATAGATTAAGAATCAACTAAGTAATTATTCAATAAGTACAACTTCAGTTTACGTTTGAAGACAGATATACTGACAGAATGGCTAATGCTTGAGTCAAGAGTGTTCCAAAACCTTGGTCCAGTGCAAACTAAAGTGTTGAGAGTAAATGTTGTCCGTGCATGGGGTATATGGTCACTCCAGATGTAAAAAAACTTATCCTGTCCCAGAAAATCAAAATATGTTTGTAATTTCACTAATGTTCACAACTGGGAATTTTCACAACTGTATAATTTTCACATGATCAGATCAACGCGAACGAAAAGTAGATTAACCAAATAAATAGATTGAGCGCGCGTAAACAATCACAGCTTTCGTATTCGCTTTCCACGTTGATGAAGGCACCAGCGAACGCAACGGTACTATGAAATTGTTGCTTATTTCAGTTATTGGTGAAAACGTTGCGAGAAGAAATCCCATAGACCAGTACAGACATTTTCTCCCGCGGAACCATACTTTTATACATGCTGAAGGTATCGCTTATTTTATTTTTCTAAATTTGAAGAGTGTACATTTGCTCAACAGTGCAAGTACCGATATCCATTGCCATCCTCTTTCAGGAACTATTTTGAGTTTTTATATTTCATTTCGAGATTTCAAACGAATGACACGTGCAATTTTTTAACCCGAGGCGTGCAAAACCCTAAAAGTTTTTAAATTTCAAAGGATTTCCTTACTCAAATTATAATACAAATAATATAAATAAATACGAGTTCGTTTTCTTGTATGCACGCGCGAATAGTTACAAAATGCACATTGAACCCTGTATAGTACGTTACGTGAGTTCGAATACTCAATTGCACACCTCAATTTTCCGCATTTCGCGTTCTGTAACCTCAAATCAACGTGCTACACTACACTATACGAAGTTGCAATAATAATGGGAAACCTTTAGCTCATATTATTATTATCATACCTAACTAGCGGGACCAGGACCAGCGTAATACAAACAGCTATAATATTATATGTCCACCCATCAAATCAATGTTTCGCTCGACAGTCTTTACCTTGCTTGCAGGAAGCCCCAGAACCATGTGGAAATCTACACTTAGTAGATCAACAAACATTGGAATACTGTGCAATAGAAAACAAGGTTTTGCAATTTCAGCAAATTGGTAAGTAGACATAATCAGGGGTGTCGATTTGTATCCGTGGTTGGGGGGGGGGGGATGATAGGTGCAAAAATATTTTCGGCAATGGATCAAAGCAACCAAGAGGTAGAAGCGTGTGGCAGGTTGCACCAGGGGCGGATCCAGCCGGCGGCAAGGGAGGGGGCCTAAAAAGGGGCCCACTTCGTGCGAAAATTTGGTAATCGTGCCGGTCGATTTTTCGCTCAGTGGGGGGGGGGTAGTGAGCAAAAAAAATAAAAAATTGGCACCCGAAAAAAAATTCTCCCTCCGGGAAGGGTAATTTTCTTTCCACCACCACCCCTTGGGCGCCAGGGTAGTGAGCACAAATTTTTTTTGGCACCCGAAATTTTTCCCTACGGGAAGGGTTAATTTCTTTTCCACCGCCACCCCTTGGGCGCCAGGGAGGGGCCCAACTTCTTTTTGTCCAAAAGGTGTTTTTACCTGTTTTTTTCTAGGGAGGGCCCGGGCCCCTGGGCCCCTGATCCGCCACTGGGTTGCACCCTCCCTTCCAAGTTATTAACTTTTTCAAGTCACCCTCAATAAAGATAACATTTCAGAGAATATAAGAGTGGTAATAAAATTAATAACATGCTAAATGTTAGTCCTGACTCTTGCCTGCAGTGTAGGCCTACCAGACTGATATCATCTATTTTTAAACGAAATTTTGACATTACCAAAAAAAATCCAATGGTGAGGGATATCAACTTGTGAAAGTATTATGTTACCACTAGGCGTTGTGGCGTGCGCCTGTAATCCAGCTAACAGTGGAAGTTACAAACTGGTTCAGCCGAGGACGCAGGTTCGAAACTGAGTCACGTCTTTCGGATGGTGACGTTAAGGTCGGTCCCCAGACGTAAATAATCATATCTGTTATAAAACTTACCATTGATGGTAACTTTGCCATCAATGGTAACTACCATGGAAACCTTGATGTTGAGCCCTGTTACCATGGTAGTTGCCATTGATGGCAAAGTTACCATCAATGGTAAGTTTTATGCAATGGGCCCTGATTGATACACGTCTGTAAAAACCCAATACACACACAGTGGGCAAATGCATTAATAAGCAACCAGGAAAGGTTCATGTAGACAGGAAATTCTTTATTTCCTGGTGATTGAAACATACATTTTATGAATATTGATGTCTCCAAACAACATTCATCATGAAAAACCCATTCCAATATTCTGTGTAAGGAGATCTAAAAAACATAGTTCTCATTAGTAAATGAAAAACATATTGCTTTTGGTTCTTCATTTGACTCTCTTCCTTCTTTAATTAAACCAACTGAATCCTCTCTGCGGGAAACTCAATTCAATGAAACAGAATATCACTGATGCAAAATTTGGTTCTCAAAATGACAGAAAATTTCCACTCCTGATCTCATACAAACTGTCTGTTTCTTAAAAACATAATATAAAACTTACGTTCCAACTACCAAACAACAAACTTCCATTATCTCCTTCTTCACCCAGATATACTTATCATACCAGATACGCTCTAAAATATAAGCATAATATTCCCCTAAGGCCCTGACCAGAGCACTATTTTTCTTCTCAAAAACTATAACCAGTCTTAGAAGGTGCATTATTATTGGAAGGGTGTTATAAACAAAACTTCAAACTTAATAACATTCTAACCTTCAAAAACACCTTAACTATCTTATGCCTGTTACGTTTGAATACAATACATAGGCCTACATCAGCTTTTCAATAAAACAAAAATAAGTTGTGACATAATCTTTCTCCAAAATATCGAACTGGAGTATTCTGTTGTATTGCTTGTTTATGTACATACAAAGAGCTTATTTTCAAGAGGCACATTCTGCGAGAATGCCTGAGCTTGTAAATTTCGCGTATTGAAATTCACAATCAACCTTCTCTTTAAAGCCCTGTCAATAATGTGGCATTGATTATTTATTCGTTTTTAATTAGTTTTTGAAGAACTCCTAGGTGAAAGAAATCACAACTATTCTTGAATATTATTACTTGTTTTAGAATATGTTGGGCCTGTCTCACATTGCCTTCCATCATTCCATGGCAATTTTCCATGTTTCTTTCAGCTTATTTCTCACTTCTTTTCCATCCACTCAACTAATTCCTGATCATGCATTAACCTCATACCTACCATCACCCATGCCTAAGCTTTTTAGGGAGGGGGTCCTGTAAAGTAATTTTGACATTGTAAGAAATAAACATGAGCAATATTTCATTGTAGGTTACTTTAAAGTCAACCTCTTTTTCATCGCCCATTCACATCAGTTCCTTGAAGAAATGCTGGAATATATATGTCCCTCTTTCTCTTGTCTTTCTTCCTTTTCTCTTCCCCTTCCTTTTTCTTCTGCCCGTTTCTTTCCCTTTTCCCAGGTAGCAAGCCCATATGGGGCCCATATGGGGATGATCTGGGTCACTTGTGCCATCTGGGCTATTGGAACCCATATATGTAACCCATATGGGATCTATCTGGGCCAGCCCTTATGGGTCCCAGATGGGAATGAGCTGGGCGTACACATATGGGTAGAATATGAATATGCCCATATGGGTAACACATGGGGAATATCTGGGTTAACCAATATTGGTACCAGATGGGATTAAGCTGGGCATACCCATTTGGGCCCAGTTTGGTATGGGTTCCATCTGGGTCCCATCTGTCTTATATGGGTTTACCCATATGGGTCCCATATGCTTCTTGGGTGCAGATGCCTTAGTGCCCCAGATGGTTTTCCATATGGGGCCCATGTTTCAGAGAATATGGGACCCATGTGGGTCCCACATGGGCTTGCTACCTGGGTTATTATCTCTCTCCCACTCTCTTTTTTTGCACTCTTGCGCTTCGCGCTTAACATTTAGCTCGTTGCTTTTTAACGCTGCGGCTTTGCATTTTGCGCACTGCATTTCTATGATGCTGTTGATTTAATAAATTGAATAAATTCATGAATTCCTGATGAAGCCGTATGAGCGAGAATTTAATTTATTCTTGTCTCATATACGGTTGTCTCATTTACTTCGTTTTCTATTTAAATATATGTATGTATTATGAAAATGAGATAGCAAAATGTGTATATTGATGGTCATCTTGCGAGTAATAACCATTAACTACTCTCATCGGGCTCTCATTAATTTTTCTCTTCATTTTTTTTTTTTTGATGGTGAATTATTGGGGGGGGTGATTGTACAGGCCATCCCCCCCCCTGAAATATTGGGGGAAATATCCCCATCCCCGTGATCGACACCCATGGACATAATGTTATCCTGTAAACTATACAGTAGACGCCTACTCGATATCGTCACTTGCTATAAATATGCGCAAAGATATTATGAAGACACTACAAAAAGCCAATCACAGAAATTGTCTCATGAAAATGCCTCTGTGTAAAAAATTAATAGGAAAAAAGTGGGTCAGATCAAAGTGTGTCAGGTAGATCAGAAACAGTAAAAGGAAACACCCACACAAACTGAATAGACAGTATGTATATACAATTTACAGAGAGGGGTAGGCCCAGGTGATAGGATAATTATGGAGAAAGATAATGTGCGTTCGTGGGTTAGGTATGGAATGCGTAAGGGGTGCATGGTGGTAGGGTGGGGGCGGTGTAGTCTTCGGAGAATCCCCCGTCTGGAGTCGATATGGTGGGAGGGGTAATAGAGAGGCCTGCTCTTTGTTACTATAGATTATGTTATAATCGTTGAGAATTGAGATTTAAATTGTTTTGTTTGTTTTGTTTTTTTGCACGAATAAATTGCACGAATTAAATTTTGCTTGTAGGCCTAATGGTCGTGCATGCTGGAGAAATATACATTGGACATCTTATTGTCATTCGTGCATGGTGGGAGAGAAAGAGGAAGAGAAAGAAACCTGATTCATTGCTAATGATCATGGGGTTGGGCCGGGGGGGGGGGGCAGGTTCACACTCTCTGAAATGTCGGCTGACTGAATATTAAAAAAATTAGAATATTACTATAATGATAATAATTATTGTTATTATTATTATTTGATTGTTATCATCATTATTATTGTTATTGGTAATATTATTATTGGTGATATTATTATTATTATTATGTATGATTATTGTTATTATTGTTACTATCATTTATCAATATTATCATTAATATTATTGTTATTACAATTACGATTATTATTAGAATTATGATCATCATTACCATTATTCAAATTAATTTACAGTGATGGATCCAGTATTCTCTGTCGGGGGAGGGAGGGGCACAAATCTGAAATTATGAGGCAATCAAGCAAAATGAAAATGTTTATGTGCCTTTCTTGTCTAAAATTGCTGCTCTGATGTACAGTTAGGGGCATGATTTATTTTATTTTATTTTATTTTATTAAAGTTTATGTAGGCCTATCGATCCGATTGGGATTTGCCCAGGTCACGTTTCTTCCGTACCCCCTCCCCCTCGTCCCGCCACTGCAGATTCACTTCAATACAAGTAACATGTTATGTTTGTTTGTTTGTTTGTTTGTTTTTTGAACAAGAACAAGGGCACAATATAAAAAGTTAGGCCACACCCCTTCCCTTTTGCAGAAATACCATTGTACTTGAAGTAGCTCGTATACATTTTTTCATTGGGGGCTGCTGCATGGGCCAGCGAGCTGCATGGGCCAGCGGGCTGCATGCTTGCTAACGGCTTAACAACCAAATATTTGACTCTTCTTATTATATATTATATATTATATATGCCTTCCAGCCGATCCCAGCAACCTCGGGTCGTGGTGGTCACCGGCTGCTCATCAGGCATCGGCCTAGCCACGGCCAATCTCCTGGCCAAGGACCGTGAGAGGAGGTTCATCGTCTATGGATCCATTCTCGGCTCGCTCGACGAGGAGCAAACGTTCCGTGAAACAGCCGGCAACGCCCTCAACAATACCCTCTTTCCTTTCCGACTTGACGTCACCAAGGATGAAGACGTCGAGGCGGCAGTTGCCATGGTGATGGAGCAACAAGGGCGCATCGATATCCTAGGTGTGAATGTAACTACGATCTGCACACGAGGCGTTATTTTTCCTGACGCACGACTGCATCAGCGGCTTGCGCTGTCCTTGGCGCGTCATGTTTAAGTGGCATCGTGCGCAACATGAATGCAAAATAAAATTGCAAACATTCCTCTGAATTACCGATTTATGGGCTGAGTACCGTCACAAACTTGATTAGCGCAGGTAATTACGTAATTAAGATGAAAAGGCACCACGTGAAGAACACGCTTACGCAGGAAACCCCAAATTACATACATACCAATAAATGTTTAGTTTGCTTGACATTTTTAATGTCCTTAGTGGAAGTGAGCACTCTAGAGCTTACTATATAATTATAGCCACTGTCACAACTTATGGGCCGTGCTTATGAAATTAGATACGAGTACAGTGTACTTAAATTCCAACGTGTTTTACAAACAAGATGTTCAGGACAGGTTTTCTATTTAATTCTTGTATATCAAGTGTCTATAATCGAACTATAGACAGAATTTGATTTATTTTGATGGATTTGCTCATCGAAACAGGAGCATGATCCATGGGGCGATGACACATTGATTGGAAAATGGGATTTTGGGAGGAAGCAGGGGCCGATCTATGATTGCCAGAAAGGGATCCGAAAATGTGTGCTTTGATTTTTTTCCCGCTATGATTTTTTACCCCAGTTAATATGATTTCCCAGTCTCACACCAGTAATCTACGACTCCGTTGCCGGCCCGTGTCCCACCATTTTGATTTAATACCAAATCATGCATCCACAAGCACACAAAATGTGCCATTCCTATACCCTGACTTGAAAGTATTGTTCATTTGTTCATACCTCCCTGTCGTCTTCTGTCATCCTGCATCACAGGATCGACTCGACATTTTAAGAAAAAAGGAGCTCGTCCGATATCCATACTTGCCGACAAAGTTAAAAGCTGTTTGTTGAACTCTCAAAATATGTCCCGAAGGTTTCGTTTTGTTTAGTTTTAAAAAACTTTTTAAATATAATTGGTCATCAAACTGCTCTCTGCTGATAAGGCTGGAGAAATAGACCGGTTTACCAACATATTCAAATTGTATGCATACTTTTTTAACAAAGTTCGTTATTGACAACCTGGAAGGTTTCCAGAGACTTGCCTGACATAGCAAAAAGTAATGTATGCAGAGTGGATTTCAAGTATTATAATTCACTCATTAAAAACAAGTCAAGGAAAGAAACATTCATAAATTTGAATATGTAAGTAAACCCGTCTATTCCGAACTTGCTGACAAAATTGTTAAATGCGGATGTGACAACCATCCCCTCCTTAATGACACACTTGTCAAAGACCATTGCTCAATACACCCATCCAATCAAACTAATCTCCATCTTAGTCAACAACGCCGGAATCTGTTCGAAGAAAACTTTGGAGACGATCAGCATGAGCGACATTCTTCGGCTCTTTGACATCAACCTGTTCGGCTATCTTCGGATGATGAGAGCGGTCCTGCCGATCATGAAGAAACAGCAATCGGGAAGGATCATCAGTATGTCAAGTAGAAATGGAATTGAAGGTATGTTGGAAGAAGGAGCGGATTTTAATACCCGGAATTTTTACTCTGTATATAGAAGGTTGACTGGTCCGAAGTTTTAAATGACCCCTTACTTTGCAGAAAACGAGAACTCTGTGCGTCTTACTTCAGTGTATTTATTATGAAAACTAGGAAAGTGTACATTTAGAACATCGTTTAACATTTCCAGGGAGACTCATTACTAAATACCCCGTGACTCTAAGCAGACAATAAACTTCGTAACAGAAAATATGAGCCCATTAAATCACGTCATGAATAACGTTACATGAAATTAGTCTACAAAATCGTTGTTTAAAGGTGAAGTGGGCTCAAAGAAGGAGGCAAAAACAGGTGTGAATTGAGGCTTGTATGGGTCGACGGATGCGGAAGTCCTACCAAACAGGTGGTCTCCCTTGTAAAAAAAGAAGAATTGTATTTACACATTTTGAATTTTCTCATGTTAGGTTTTTTTATTGTTCTTGATGTTTGGATTCGATTTTAGTTTCAGCAGAGTTTTCGCGTCAGTAGTAAATGTCGTCCACACAATTGTATTGCAGGAGCTCCGTATTTAAATATCTACACTTCATCCAAATTCGCCATTGAAGGGTTATGTGAGGAGACGGCAGTGATTGGACGATTTTTCAATATATGGTTCGTATCGGCCTCTTTTATTTTCAAACGAGTATAATCATTTTTAAATACAATCGTTGTGAATTTGCAGCACAATGACATTTGATGCACACCCCATTTAAGCGTTCCATTCTATTGATTTACATCTATACTTGTGTTTCACGAATCACCAAAAGTTATTCGTACGGAGAGTATATCGAAGATTTCCATGTTTGGTGTCGATATAATTGGTTTTGTTTTAGGTAAGATTGCGCTCACCACTATTCATTTATAAATTATAATCAAACATTACTCTATTTTTGCACACGTTTTGTCATTGTGATTATCTATAAAGTTGTAAAATATTTGAGCTTCAAATTGGGCTATGTAATATAGACTTAATGATTATATCAAGAAAATGGGAGAAAAGTGAAACATGTTAAGAAAAATGTAGGATATTCAAACGAGAAAGTAATATCATAAGGAAAACAACAAATGTCATTTCAAACTGAATGATGAAACGAACAAATATTTAAACAACCCTGTATATAAAGACCATCGTCTATCTTTGTTTTAAAGGGTCAGTTTAATTCAGCCGGGCGGCGTCATCTCACCCATCGGAGAAACCATGATTTCCAACGATCTCGGTGGTGTGGGGTCAAAGGGCATTTCAGATCACCCGGATGTGCACGAGATTGATCGCAAGTTGAGCAGGCACCGCGACCACGACTTGGAGTGGTCCGATTGCCCATTTATCACGGCTGAGGATGTCGCGCACGTAATCCTTCGAGCTGCCACCGACGTCAAGCCGCACTTCCGATACCAGACTCAAGAGGTAGGCCCTATTCATGTATATGCGTTTTCATAACGAGATGATATCGGTCTAAATCAAGAGAAGAGAGCCAAAAAAAATATTAAGCTTTAGCACATCGCTTAAAAACCCTATAGAAATACGTACCGGTACTGAGTAAAGCTTTGATATATTACTACAAATGGTCAACAAATTTGACACAACACACACACAAAATTGGTCATAAGAAGATTAGGACTAGGTCTGAAGATTTAAATATTAGAATTTAGACGATCGTATCTCAAACGAATTAATACAATGCTTGGAAAAAATCATTCAGTCGGTATTAACTGTTTTGGACTTTTTTGTCATGAATATCTGGCATTGTCATCTCTTGTCATAACTTTTAAATACTTAATTAAATTATTCTTCAATTAATGAAATATAATAATTTTTTTACGGAGTAAATGAGATGAATGGGTTTATATTGTAGGCCTACTTTTATAAATTTATATCCTGTTTAGGCCGTCAAAGCATTGGCAGAGCGAAAGTACCGGGATCCTACCGGGGATGAGTTTATTGACTACACTGCAGATAGATTGAGACCATTTTATGGTAAGGCTGGAGATGAGTAAGACTAACCTGACGTTCGACTTCTAACAGTGCCAGTTTATTGAAAGATTATTCTGTAAGGTTCTTTTCAGTTTTTTTCTTCCTTTTCACTCTTTATACTGTCGATGTTTTATTTTTCCATATATATGGTTTATATATACCGAAGATGCACTAATCATACAAAAGGATACGTTGGAAATTGTTTTCAAAATGCTGTTTATTTAAAAAAAATTATTATAGTGAACATTTGTGATGTCTGTCAAAATTCACACAACTGTTGCACTTTTGAGGAATGTTTTGTAAGTTTTACATTTTTAGTTCGAGATCATACTATGATTGAAACTTGTTTCCGAATGTACTAATCTTGTCCGGCTGGAAAAAAACCCTCAATACTTTCATATAAATCAGGTAAAGAATAATGATAATGATGAAAATATCATTTTATTTTGCAAAGAGCCAACAGGACTTGTGACAGGAAAGAAAAGACTGCAAATTCACCAACATTGTGCATACTTTTCATTATTTGCCTACAAAATTTTGTATGTGATAGATGCATTAGCCTTTGGGGGGGAATAACGTCTGAATTCTCAGATGTTCAGCATGCCCTTCGTCATATTTAATACGTTTACTTGTAAATTGTATTAATCAGAGTTTTGCAAGATATCTAATAGCCTTTGTAATACAACAAAATATTCTGAAGTTGAAGGTTTTGCGAGTAGCAAAGCCCCCCCCCCCCAAAAAAAAAGAGAGAAAAAAGAGGATTTTTGTCTTCATCTTTTCAGATTTGCTGGACAGCCTTAATTATTCCGACAATATTTTTTTTTGATGGGGGGGGAGTGAGTCACACTTCCCTTTAGCATGCATAATGAAGCCTTTGTTGACATAAAATTGTGTAAGCTAATATAAGAATAATTTTAATCTGTCTTTTTCTTTCTTTCTTTTTCTTTCTTTCTGTCTTTCTTTCTCATTTTTCCCTCTCTCTCTTTCTTTCTTCCTCTCTCATCTCCGAAGTCGCTTCACGACTCCTCCCTCTCTTTCAAATCTCTTTTTTCTCTCTTATATTTCACTCACTCCTCTCTCTTTCTCTCTCTGTCTCTCTCTGTCTCTTTCTGTCTCTCTCTGTCTCTCTCTGTCTCTCTCTGTCTCTTTCTGTCTCTCTCTGTCTCTCTCTGTCTCTCTCTGTCTCTTTCTGTCTCTTTCTTCCTCTCTCCCTCTCTGCATCTTTCTCTCCTCTGTCTTTAACATTTTGATTTTAAATAACTCTCAAATTGTTTTGATATGCACGTATTGGTGAATTGGGCCGGTAAGATCTTATTTGTATATTTTGTAATCTATACGTTTATAATACATGTACTGAACTTTTTTGCTGAAAGCAAATGATCAGATTTGTTCGCTTTTTATCTCTTAATCATGCAACCATTTTTATTTGCTCACTTGTATTTTCAAATGAAAATTAAAAAGATTCAATTGTGATCCATCATGAATGGCTTGTAGAAACTTTGGTGTCAAGTAAAAATAAAAATGATTACAATTATGCCTTTGTTTTATACATCATTTGCTACACATTTATATGTACGTGTTGGAAAATCATCTTATCTATAGATACGGGTAGCTATTTGGGTTTCATATTTGTAGTTTGACTACGGAATGCACATAACACACTGACTATTTTACAAATTGCTACTTAAAGCCCAAGTCCACTCCGATTTTCAAAAATTATAACATGTTGTAAATAAATCAAAGGTTAAAACTGCCAAATATCACGGGCGTACTTCAATCAGGTGATTTTTAAGAGCGATTTTTATTTCGAGTATTTCGAGCAAAACATTTATATTGCTGTACGGATGTGACGTATGCTCCTCACAACGAAAGTGCCAGCGGTATAAATTCTGACAATAGGCTATTTTCGTAATGTAACCAAATTTAATGCATACGTCTTTGTGAAGTGCCTCTATACAAACTATTTCATTCACCTGATAAGAATAATAGTATTTCATTATTCTTATCAGGTGAATGAAATAGTTTGTATCGAGGCACTTCACAAAGACGTATGCATTAAATTTGGTTACATTACGAATCTGTGTTGTGAGGACCCTACGTCACAACCGACTCGCTCATTAACTTGTTTTTTGCTCATTAAAAAAAAATTATTAAAAAAAAAAAATGTGAGCACCATTTTCCAAAACCAAGTTATATTTGGGCTTTTTAGATTTGTGTCTATCTAATCAGCTCAACTTTTCAGTGGAGTGGACTTGTACTTTAAGTTCGTTATGATAACGTTTTTAAAGAGTGATATAGATACAAAACAATGCAGAAATATTAAGGGAATCATTCCTTTCTTACGTCAGCAAATAAATGGTACGTTTCTGATATGGAAATAAGCCTAATTTAAATGTGATAAGGTAGCATGACACTGTCATCGTGGTGGAATAAATGATTCAGTCGAAAATAATAAGGGGCATCGGACTCTCCGATTTACAATGCGAACGAGCGAAGTGAGAGACGCTTATCAATTATATATTATTATACATTATACGGTATGTATGGAATTTTCCGGAATGGGGGAAAAATATTGGAAGCTTGAGATAAATCAGATGATGAAGAAGGAAGCACTGATCTTTTGAAAAAGTTGGAATTGTATTTAAAGACTGATCAGGTGTCTTCCCTTTGCATATGAGACGTCATTTGCCTGACGTATAAGGACACACGGTAGGCGTTGCGGGTCTTCGACGGTCACGAGAGAGTAGCGTGTACTAAAAATTAATGCGAAATGAACATTGGCATTGCACACATTGTGTTGGATTACTGGCGCATGCGATAATAATTATGCCGCCATGGTAGTGATTGGCGCCGGTAATGACGCAATCAAAATGACACCTGGTTCGCAACAGGTAAATAAGACTCCTTTCTGCTTGACTTAACCGCTTGTCCGATTCACACGTGACGCTTTTCTAAAATAATGTTGTAGTCGAGTGGACCGTAAGCAATTCCCGCCTTGCCCTCCATACCGACAGAAAGACTATCGTCTGCTACACGAATTGTGAATCTCTGGAGTAGACTTGTGAGGATAATGAACAGCTGCATCCTAGCCAGCTTTTCACCAAGACACACACGGAGACCTTGATGGTGATAATGACAAGAAAAATACACAATGAATAGAACTGATATAGGACAAATCCAATCGGGTTCATAGAGCGCTTAAATATCGACGATGTCTTTTTTTTTTTTGGGGGGGAATTGTCTGTCTTGCGTCGGTCTCGGCGAGATTTCGATTTAGGCACCCGACGTGGGCTACGACGCGTGACGTCATATTTATCAACTGCGCATGTGCGAGCTTCTGGGCCCACGTTCCCTTCCAAATCACACGACGGGAGTCGGGGGCAATTTCCGTGAATCCCCGTCGTCGTGAAAACGGCAACGAGGGTGCAGTTTCCTCGGTATCTCTGTTGTTATCATTCTATCATTTTTTCTTTCTGTCTTAATTTCCTTATGTTTTTCTTTGTTTCTTCCTTCTATCACTTTCTCTTATGTTAGTCTTTGTTTTTATCATTCTATCACATTCTCTTTCCTTATGTTATTCTTTGTTTCTTCCTTCTATCACCTTCTCTAATGTTATTCTATGTTTTTAACATTCTATCACTTTCTCTTTCTGTCTTTCCTTATGTTTTTCTTTGTTTCTTCCTTCTATCAATTTCTCTTATGTTATTCTTTATTTTTTATCATTCTATCATTTTCTCTTTCTGTCTTTCCTTATGTTATTCTTTGTTTCTTCCTTCTATCACCTTCTCTTAATATGTTATTCTTTATTTTTTATCATTCTATCACTTTCTCTTTCTGTCTTTCCTTATGTTTTTCTTTGTTTCTTCCTTCTATCACTTTCTCTTATTTTATTCTTTATTTTTATCATTCTATCACTTTCTCTTTCTGTCTTTCCTTATGTTATTCTTTGTTTCTTCCTTCTATCACCTTCTCTTATGTTATTCTTTATTTTTATCATTCTATCACTTTCTCTTTCTGTCTTTCCTTATGTTATTCTTTGTTTCTTCCTTCTATCACTTTCTCTTATGTTATTCTTTATTTTTATCATTCTATCACTTTCTCCTTCTGTCTTTCCTTATGTTATTCTTTGTTTCTTCCTTCTATCACCTTCTCTAATGTTATTCTATGTTTTTATCATTCTATCACTTTCTCTTTCTGTCTTTCCTTATGTTTTTCTTTGTTTCTTCCTTCTATCACTTTCTCTTATGTTATTCTTTATTTTTATCATTCTATCACATTCTCTTTCCTTATGTTATTCTTTGTTTCTTCCTTCTATCACCTTCTCTTATGTTATTCTTTATTTTTATCATTCTATCACTTTCTCCTTCTGTCTTTCCTTATGTTATTCTTTGTTTCTTCCTTCTATCACCTTATCTAATGTTATTTACGTTTTTATCATTCTATCACTTTGTCTTTCTGTCTTTCCTTATGTTATTCCTTGTTTCTTCCTTCTATTACCTTCTCTTATGTTATTTTTTTGTTTTTATCATTCTATCACTTTCTCTTTCTGTCTTTCTTTATGTTATTCCTTGTTTCTTCCTTCTATCACCTTCGCTTATGTTATTCTTTATTTTTATTATTCTATCTCTTTCTCTCATCCTTATGTTATTCTTCGTATCAGATTTTCGCGCACTGTGAATTTAGTACCTGACTTAGTCACCTGATCTCAAAAATTGGTCACGTGACCGACGAAAGCCCCGTCGTGAAAAATCGAAAGCACTTCCGCGAAGGGAACGGACGTGAGCTGCGCAACGTCTCCACGCTCCAGTAACTCGTAGTAGCCCACGTCGGGTGCCTAAATCGAAAGCTCGCTATTTACCACAATAAATCATATGTATCTACCTATTATTGCTTAGTCCTCCAGACAAAGCAGTCATCGAAAAATAAAAAAGTCACAACAGTAGTGCATACCCCTACCCCGATATACCCTTCAGTCACGCGCACTCTACGTCCGCAAGCAGACTTCCTCTCTTTTTCGCAGTCATTCGTTAAGGAGTACAGATAAGTCTCTAGCGCTAAATTTGGAGTTTTTGCTCCTCGCAGCGTTTTGGAGTGCTTTCTTTCTGTCATTTCCAGTTCCAATTTGTTTTTATACATTTTGGTTCGGTTTTTAACCCTAAGTCACTTTATTTTGGCAGTAATTAGTGTTCACTTTTGCCGACCGAACTTCCCTTTTTGAGTTCAGTCCCGGACACAGTAATTTGTGTACCGGGGCTTTTTCACTTAGTGTTTTTGTTAAGGGATTTCTTTGTGCATACCTCTAGTTTAGTTTACGGTGCGGCTCTATGGTTGAGCGCGCTGTGTCTTAATTTCTTTTGTTGACGCTAAGATAAGCGTTTTTCCTTTCTTAGCCCTTTGTTGACGCTTAGATAAGCGTTCTTCGTTCGTAGCTCTTTTGTTTAGCTACGCTAGGACTGTTTGTTTTAGCTTTGTTTAAGAGTTTAATTAAACTGTTTTGAAGCGACGCTGTTTGTTGCGTGTTTTAGTCGACGCTTGTTTAGTTCGTCGATTGTTTGGTTTTAGTAACTGTTGCTTTTCTTTGTTGTTGTTATCGCTTTCCTTGGAAAGTTTGTTTTGTCTTATCCACAGGTTTCTAATGGACAAGGAGTCTGGATTTGAGTGGATTCACTCCCCCAGTTTCGGTTGTCGGTACCGCCTCACTAGCGAGTGAGTTTGGTTCGGCAGGTAGGGGTAAGGGCACCCGAGTACAGGCTCGGGGCAGGTTACTCCACGCACTGGGTATTTTTGCCGAGTGTGTCGGGAGTTTTGCCCTGTAGTAAGTTACCGACGGATACCGCGTCCGGGCCAGCCAGCGGGCTGTGCTCCGGCGCCTGTATGTCGAGGTCTATAAATTCAGCTCAGCTAGAATATAGAGACTCCTACTGGTGGCTTTCCCCCTCGTGGGTCTGTCCGTCCGGTAGAGGCCCCGGGCTTCACGGCCCGGGGCTCTGTTGCGAGGCAACAGCCGTGCAAAGCACGAGCCATGCATTCAAGCATGAAGGAGACCCGGTTTACGCACCCGATTCATTTCGGCAGTATTCCTGCGTCCACATTTGGGGTGCCTGATAATAATCACGCCAGTGGAACGCCAAGGTCTCGAGCTCGCTGAGGCTTCTCACGAAGCACTGAAGCGAGCAGGCCCCGGTCACTCCTCGCTTTGAAGCGAGCAGGCCCTGGTCACACCTCGCTGGTGTTTCTCACGAAACTTTGCAGCGAGCAGGCCTCGGTCTCACTCTCCGTAGTGGTTTCGCTGTAACTTCTCAGGAGTATTGCAGCGTGAAGGCCTCGGTCACACTGACCGTGCGGGGTTTTCGCTCAGGTTTCTTTAGATTCAGTGAAGCGAGACGGCCTGTGTCATTTTGACTCTGGTGCTGAGCTGAAGTAAGCTAGCAAGGCCGAGAAGCCACCTTCTTTCCCCGTTGCGACGGGGAAGAAGCGCAAGAGTGTGAGCTTCCATGCTTCGGGTGGTTAGCGGACAAGACAAAGGCCGGGAATCCTCCTTTGTTCGGGGCTGTCGATCAAGTTTCTATAGAAGCAGTGAAGTGAGACGGCCTGGGTCGATTTGCCTGTGGTGCTGAGCTGAAGGAAGCTAGCAAGGCCAAGGAGCCCCCTTCTTCCCCCGTTGTGTCGGGGTAGAAGCATCCATGCTTCGGCTGGTAGCGGACGAGACAAAGGCCGGGAAGCCTCCTTTGTCAGGGCTGTCGATCAAGTTTCTATAGAAGCAGTGAAGCGAGACGGCCCAGGTCAATCTGACCGTAGAGCTCAGCTCAAGCTAGCTCACAAGACCAGGAAGCCCCTTCGTCCCCCGTTACGGCGGGGAAGAAGCGGAAGAGTTTGTGCGTCCATGCTTCGGCTGGTTCGCGGGCAAAGAAGACTTAGGCTGGGTAGCCTCCTTTGTTCGGGGCTGTCACTCAAGTTTCTATAGAAGTAGTGAAGCGAGGCAGCCCAGGTCAATCTGACCGTGGAGCCAGGCTTAAGAAAGCTTGCAAGGCCAAGAAGCCCCCCTTCGTCCCCCGTTGTGGCGGGTTAGAGTGAAGGGTTCGAGCACCCTGATTTCGGCTGGGTCGTGGGCTATTGTCTTGGCAGGTGCGCAAAGTTTGGCGTCAAATTTGTCACCCGGCATGCTAGTGGTTCGGTGCCTACCGTAACCCGTGCCCCGGCTGGGGTTTGTCTCAGAGCGGGGCTCTTTGTTCTCGGATTCGAATTAATTTTCCGAATTCTTGGGTGTCGCTCCTGTGGCGTTAAAATTGTCACCCCATGCAGTCGGCTCTCCGTTAGGCTTTGTGTCTACGGCGCCCGTTCTTCTCGGTGCTTCTCCGGGAGTGGAGTCTTTCTTTTCAGTGGTGATTTTACCCCAGCTTTGAGTTGTCAGGTTGTCTGGGACTCTGTCTCCCAGGTCTTCCCTGATTCTCTGCCTCTTCTTGGAGAATTTTGACAGAGTTGTTTTTCTCGGACTCGCTGGGGGAGTTATCCCGCTGTCTGTAGAGTTTACGAGGTTCTCGGCTAACTCTACCGCGGCTGCCTGGGAAGTTTAACGCCAGAGTTTGGCGTTCTCCATTGTGGATGAGGTCACTCGTAATTATTTTGTTGCCGAGCGACTGTCGTCGGAGTTAGTCGACTTAGCCCTGAGACTTGGTTTTACGTCAAGTCATAGGCAGGCTTTTACCGGGATAAGCCTTTTCGGAGGCGGCGGATTTGACAGGTTTTCTCTTCGTCTCTCCGCATATCTTGTTCAGACGTTATTTCCTTTGCTCCTCGTCGGCCTCCGTTTCAGGCTCCTCGTCGGGCTCCGGCTCCGGCTCAGGCCCCGTTTGCCCCCCGGGGCCATTCGGGCCGTTGCAGGGGTTCGGCTAGAGGTTGGAGTGGTCCGAAGTCTTCGGCCAGGTCTTTTCATCCGAGCGCCCCTTTTGAAGGTCCGCCCCGAGCGCTTAGAGACCAAGTCGTCGGATGACTCCGGGAATTTCTTCCTCTTGGGAAGCTATCACCGAAGACACTTCGTGCTCTCAGTCGTGCGAGAGGGCTTCTACATAGAGTTGGTAGAGCCCTCCCGAACGGCGCCTTTCGACATCGTCCGCCTAGAGCGAGTCTCGGACCTCCCTGGTCTGAGTCTCTCTCCGGTTTTTGTCATCCCCAAGCGCTCGGGAAGCTGAGGATGATCCTCAATATGAAGAGGATCAATCTGCATATCGCTCCCATGCACTCCCGCATGGAGCACCTGGCTACGATCCTTCCTTCATTAGAACCGGAGGATCTGGCGGTTTCGTTAGACCTTAAGGATGCCTACTTCCATGTACCCATCCATCCACTTTCAGGGATCTTCTGGTTTTCGCCTTTCGAGGAGAGACCTACAGATTCAAGGCCCTCCCTTCGGTCTGAGACCGGCTCCTCGCGTTTTTACCCGAGTGGTCTCGACCCTCACGGCTTTCCTTTGAAAGCAAGGGCTCACGCTGTTTGCCTATTTGGATGATTGGCTTCTGGTGGCGAGTTCAGAGACTCGCCTTCGGGAGCAGTTGAGTCTACTGCTGCAGGTCACGCAGTGACTAGGGTTCCTGGTGAATTGGGACAAATCCGTTTTGTCTCCCACCCGCAGGTTGGTTTATCTGGGTGCGGAGTTGGATTTTCCGAGTCAGTTGGTCCGTCCCAGTGGGGACAGAGTTCGGTCCATTACCAAGGCGGCCCGGTCCCTGCGGCGTTCCCGCAGAGTTCCGGCCAAGCAGTGGCTCCAGTGGCTGGGCTTTTTGGCCAGCCTGGTCGATGTTTGTCAGGATGCTCGGCTTCTCATGAGGCCCTTTCAAAGACATCTTCTGAGGTTCTACAGACCGAGTGTAGATTCCCTTTCGGTCAGAATTCCTTTACCAAAGGAGATCAAGCTTCTGTTGGCTCCTTGGTTGAACAGTGCCTTCTTGACTCGGGGCAAGCCCTTTCGGGTGCCCCTTTCTTCGATCTCCCTGTCGACGGACGCCTCCCACCTGGGGTGGGGGGTCACTGTTTGGGCAGCAAGGTGTCGGGGACTTGGGATTTTCCGTCCTTCCTCACATCAATGTCCTAGAAATGATGGTGGCCTTCGCGTCGCTTCATCATTTCAGACGGTTGTTGTCTGGTTACACGGTGCTGCTGTGTCGGGCGGTAGAGATCATGACAGTAGCATCGTTTATTCCTGGCCAGGACAATCTGGTAGCAGATTTCCTGTCCAGAGGGAGGTGCCTCCCATCGGAGTGGGCCCTCCATTTGGAGGTGTTCGATCTCCTCCTCTTGGTCTGGCCTCCGTTGGAGATCGACCTGTTCGCGTCCCCGTTCTATCTTCGGCTTCCGGAGGCTTGTGCGTTAGACGCCTTTTCGCTCCTTTGGGGGTCGCTACGGAGTTATGCGTTTCCCCCATTCGCCTTGATTCCTCAGGTCTTGAGGAAAATCAGGTCGGACGGGGCTTGGGTTCTTTTGATCGCCCCTCATTGGCCGAGGAGGTCGTGGTTTCCGGATCTTCTGGATTGGGTAGCGGGTCAACCGCTTTGTCTTCCGCTGATGGAGGTCTTGGTGGCTCAACCTCTCTCAGGGATACTTCATCCGCGGCCAGCGGTTCTCCTTTGACCGCTTGGCCGTTATCGGGGAGGTTGCCAGAGCTGAGGGCCTCTCGGTGAGAGCCTCTCAGTTTTTGATCAAGAGCCGCCGGGATTCAACGAGAGTGGTGTATAACTCTCGGTTAGAGGCCTTCCACCAGTGGTGTGAAGGTCTTGGCGTGGTACCCAGGATGGCGGCTCTTGGTGTCATAGCCGATTTTCTTATCTCTTTATTTTGACAAGGGTGGATCTCTGTCCACGTTGCGTGGGTATCGTTCGGCCATTGCTGCTATCCATGCAGGGTTCCCAGATGGCTCGAGTGTGTCAAACTCCCCTCGATTAGCAATGTTGTTGCGGTCCCTTTTTTTCTAGAGAGACCACCCCAACAGAAGCTGGCTCCCCCTTGGAGTCTGCCCAAGGTTTTGGCGGCTTTATCTAAGCCTCCCTTTGAACCTCTGGCTAAGGCGTCTCTGCACTGCCTCACAATCAAGACTTTGTTTTTAATTGCGATTGCGTCCGGGACAGAGGAGAGGCACGCTTCACGCCCTTTGCGTTTCTCCGGGCCTCATTCGCGGGGAGAGGAAGGGTGTGAGACTTACTCCCAGGCCTTCTTTCCTGGCAAAGAATCAAACTGTCTCATCTGATCCTGTGGAGAACTTCCTTTGTCCTTTGTCCAGTGTCTCCTCGTTTGAGGAAGACAAAGTCTGGTGTCCAGTTAGGGCTCTGAAGTGGTTTTTGGACAAGACTAAAGGTGTACGGAAGGATGAGCAGTTATTTCTGATTACGCGGGAACCCTTCTCTCCTGCGTCAAAGGAGTCCATCTCTAGATGGATCGTTGAAACGGTTCAGGCCGCAGGCCCTGAGGCTCTCTCAGAGGGTGTACCCTACTCGGGCGCATGCCACCAGGGTGTAAGTACCTCCTGGGCTTTGTTTCATGGTGTTGCCCTTCATGATTTTATGTAGGCTGCATTTTGGTTGTCGCCTAATACCTTCATCTCGTGTTATCTCAAGGATATTCCTGCGAGTGAGGAGCGTTTCGCTACGGCGTCGTTGTTGGCGGCTTCGTCTTCCCTGGTCCCCCGTTAACCCTTTTGTTTGGGACATGCCACCCGCTTTCATCTGTGTTGGTCTAAGCAATAATAGGTAGATACATATGATTTATTGTGGTAAATTAGTTAAATCAGAACTGATTTTATTATTTACTATATAAATCTATGTATCTACCTATGTCCTCCCACCGGCCCCTCTCCTTGTTAGCAACATGTCCCTGGTTTGTTTTTGGGACTGCTTTGAGAGAGGAAGTCTGCTTGCGGACGTAGAGTGCGCGTGACTGAAGGGTATATCGGGGTAGGGGTATGCACTACTGTTGTGACTTTTTTATTTTTCGATGACTGCTTTGTCTGGAGGACTAAGCAATAATAGGTAGATACATAGATTTATATAGTAAATAATAAAATCAGTTCTGATTTAACTAATTGAGGTATTTGCAGTACATGACTGATTGTATAGATATTTTATAGAAAATATGTCCAACTATCTCGAAAGGAATTATTTGAGAGGTAAGAAAAGCCCTGCTTACCGAAATTCTAAAGTTAAGCACACTTAAAGATACTATGTCCTATCTGTGAAATTTAAACATTAGCAGTGTCCTAGTATTCATATTATGCAAGAAAACCCGTTTACCTTCTAGACTTCACTGTCAGACACTATTGAGTGACTGACTGACATCTTTTTTTCTTTGGTAATAACATACATAAAATGAGCTGTAACAGGTACAAAAGCAGTTGTCTACATCAAAAACCCACTACTTGTAATTGCCAAAATTAAACTGATTGAATATTTGTGCAGCACAAAACGTACGACCATTCGGTAAAGGGTCTGAAAATCAGACTATTACTTAGGTGATTGCAATCACTTAAGTCGATTCGACAACTAATGTTCGTTATTTTCCCACTAAAAGCCATTTCAAGCCCTTTCGTTTTGAGGGAAGTTCTCAATTAGCATTGTCTTTCAAATGCCGTTGGAATTTAACCTTTTGTTTGGCCTGTAAATGGGACATAATACCTTTAAAGAATAAATCTGTAGTTACTATAATTTACCAACTATAAAGTGAGAAAGATTTAATGACCACTGCCCCAATAGCTATTCTGAAAAAGTGGGAAAAAAGTAAATAAATAAAGTAAGCTCTATAAACCCTGTAATGCGTTGTCCTGTGCACCCCCCCCCCCGAAAAAATAATCGATGCGCCTTTTCGGGGTGTTCCTTATTTTAATTAATTACCAAATATTTTGCAAAATACAGATAACACCTTTCCAGTCGTATTTTATTTACTTCTCACCTATTCCGAATGGGATGAGAGCGCGGTTGTTCACGATGCTCTTACGGTCCTCACTCAAGAAACGATATGGGTTGAATTTATCAGGCTCCTTCCAGTACTTTGGACTGGTTTGCAACTCCCACAAGTTCATCAAAACAGCTGGGAACAAATGATAACACGTCAGATAACACGTCATTAAGACTAAATCTTTTATTTACGATGTATTGTACCAAGAAACAATTCAAGAGCACCTACACACTGACTTTCTTTACGCATAATTCACAAACATAATTGTATATCTTTTCTTCAAGACATTTGGGTAAAGACAAATAGTTTTTTCTCGTTAAGACAGCCTACGTGATACCTCATGCACACCAACGAAACCAAAACTAGACCGACAACAGTTCGATAAGACCGTTACATTGCCTCGGTTGGACAAACAGTGGTCGGTTTGGAGTCGGTGTGAAGTCAGTTTGGCGGTACGTGTGACTGAGGTATAACAAAGCTGAGATGCGTTTAGCCGCTAACACCTGAAATCATAGGTGGGCTTACATACCCCCCAACACACACACAAATATCACCTGAAAAATTGTCACAGGAAAACATGTGAATCAACCACAGAACATGTGCCCAAGTGGAAGTGGGTACTTTGACTGAACTGTGACGTAACCTGCTCATGCCCAGTGCTCACGAAGCGTCATTTCGATTGCGTTATTACTTGTTCTAATCAACCCTGTAAAGCCAATCATCATAGGCCTTTAATTAACAGCAATGGGTGCACTATTCATTTTGCAATCGTTTCTTGGACGAAACCACCATCGCATGGTGCGTCAAAGACCACGTCTGTCGTTGACGCAGTCCTACGTCAGGCGTAATGACGTCTTGTGTACTTAAGGTGTACTTACTCGTATTCTTGGGAATATGGTACCCCTGTACAATAGCGTCCCTGGATGTGCAGCGAGGAACTCCTAAAGGGACCACCGGGCGAAATCGGGTTATTTCTATCATCGTCGCTTCAGTGAGGGCATTGAACTCTGGTCCGCAAACTTGGGTGATCGCCCTCCTATGACGTCATCAATCTCCTTTTGGATCTATTACCATGATTACATTGAGTAAGAAAGAAAAAAAAACGTATTTTTGAAAGCGGCCAATGTTCAACCTTGCTTAACTAGTTCACTGACTTATGGAAGGTGTCTTTTGATATTCGGCACAAAGGATAGACAAAATGTGTGCACATAGGTTGGGTTTTAACCTGGCCCAATGTGAGGGCAGCTTTTGAGAAAACGGTCCATCGGCAGCGTTATATGCCGATAACAAACAATCGAAGGAGACCGTTTAAGCTTAAACGTTATATTATTATACAAGTAGATAGTCGGTATACCATTACAGGTGGGATACTTACATGATATGATGATGTTTTTGGTTCACAGCCAGAGCCATCTTTGTACTGAGTTTTGCCAACTTGGTTTCACTTGGTCAAAACATGGCGTTTATATTCTTTAGTTTTGTGCTTGCCCAACAAAGCAGTATATTGTGCCCCGCACTCGAACCCGGTTGGCCAAGCCCGATGTCCCAATTAATGACTCTGTTCACAGCATATACATAACATTATCAAAGCAGCAAGAAGTCAAATAACACACTGGGTAACACAAACAAGCTCAGGCGCGGATCCAAGATTTCTTAGGGGAGGCCCAAATTTGAAATTATGCGATCCAAATATTGGTACGTAATGGTGACCAGCAGTGGCGTAATGAGCAAAAACCGGGTTTTTTTTTGGGGGCAGACAAAAATCTGCATCTCCCCACTCTTACCTCCAGGCCCCGCTGAATGTTTTTCAAAGTGGGTGGGGGACGCTAAAGTATTTGTGATCAGGTAGAGCGTAGCGCAAATTGGCGTGGGGTCTAGGGGCAAAGCGCCGGCGGGGATCAAGGGGATATGGGCATTTAATTACGGCCAGATGAGCATATTTTGATACCTTATTCATGACACTGGCAGGTCACTCATTGGCGTGGGGTCCAGGGGGCTGAGCCCCTTGAAACTCAGGGATTTAAGGCATTTTATAACGGTCAGATAAGCATTCAGGGGCCTGCCTTAGACCCCCTGGTGGGGTCGAGGAGGCGGAGCCCCTTGAAACTCAGGGATTTAAGGCATTTTATACGGTCAGATAAGCATTCAGGGGCCTGCCTTAGACACCCTGGGGTCGAGGGGCGGAGCCCCAGAAGCTCAGGGTTTTAGACACTTAATTACGGTCAGATGAGCATCCAGGGGCCCGCCTAAGGGCCATTGGTTGGCTCCAGGGGCAGAGCCGCCGGAAACTCAGGGTTTTAGGCGTTTAATTACTGTTAGATGAGCATATTTTGATACCTTATTTATGACACTGGCAGGACAATAATTGGTGTGGGGTCCAGGGCGGAGCCCCAGAAGCTCAGGGTTTTAATCATTTTATAACGGTCAGATAAGTATTCAGGGGACGCCTAGGGCCCCTGGGGTCGAGGCGGAGCCCCGGAAGCTCAGGGTTTAGGCATTTAATTACGGTCAGATGAACATATTTTTATACCTTATTTGTGACACTCGCAGGTCACTAATTGGCGAGGGGTCCAGGGGGCGAAGCCCCCGGAAGCTCAAGGGTTTTAGGCATTAAATTAGGGTCAGGTGAGTATCCTGGGGCCCGCCTTGGGGCCCTTGGTTTGGTCCAGGGGGCGGAGCCCCGGAAGCTCAGGGGTTTTAGGCATTTAATTACGGTCAGATGAACATATTTTTATACCTTATTTGTGACACTAGCAGGAAACTAATTAGCGTCGGGTCCAGGGGGCGGAGCCCCCAGAAGCTCAGGAGTTTTAGGCGTTTAATTACGGTCAGATGAGCATTTTTTTAATACCTTATTTGTGACACTAGCAGGAAACTAATTAGCGTCGGGTCCAGGAGGCGGAGCCCCCAGAAGCTCAGGAGTTTTAGGCATTAAATTACCGTCAGATGAGCATCCAGTGGCCCGCCTTAGACCCCTAGGTGGAGTCAAGGGGCAGAGCCCCCGGAAGCTCAGGGGTTATAGGCATTTAATCACGGTCAGATGAGCATATTTTTATACCCCATTATTTTGTGATACTGGCAGGTCACTATTCTTTCTTTCTATTTTTCTTTAATATACTTTTTCAAAAAAAGTTGGGGGCTCGAGGCCCTCGAGCCCCGTAGTTCCGCGGGCCCTGACATGTAGGCCTTTAAATAAGCATATTTTTTGCCCGACTGTAAATTTAGGAATTTGTTATTTTCCAACAAACGCATAAAAAAATATAATTTACTAAAAAGTGAGGAAAAAACTCGGAAAATTGTGTCATTTCAGCAAGTTTCCCTTTCCTCTCTCTTTTAGGTTTGCTGGGGAGGCAAGGCCTTTCGGCTCCCTCCCGATCCACACGTTGTTGGCGGAATTAATCGCAACTGTTATCTCCCTTCTTTTCACCCTTTTCTTTCTTCTTCATCTTTTGTTCCCTTTAGCTCTCCTCTTTCCCTTTCTCTTCCTTTCTTGGGGGTAGAGGCAAGGCCTTTCCCCGACCCACAACTTGTTGGCGGAAAAATTGCAACTGATATCCCCCTTCTTTTCTTTTCTTCTTCCTCTTTTTTCCTTCCCTTTATCTCCTTTTCCCTTTTTTCTTTCCCTTTCCTTCCTTCTCTCTTTATTTTGTTTGCTTGGGGGAGGCCTGGCCTTTCGGCCCGGCCCCCGATCTCCTTCTTTCCTTCTCTCTCTTTCTTTTTTTTTTTCCTGGGGGCCAAGGCCCGCTCGGCCTCCCTGGATCCGCGCCTGAACAAGCTTGCCAAATCCTTATACTAAAAAGTTAGATACGATACGAAATGCGGTTAAAAGTTGTTAGATCAATCATTATATACATTCAAATCTGTCTTATAAGGCTAAACCCAAGGAAAATATTTTAAATGGCCACACTCTTTAAAGAAGTTCTTCATCACATGTTTTCTTCTAGTGGGAGGCAATATATAGGTGACCTCTATAGACAGATGGCCTTTATATTGGGGTGGCCACTAAGTCAGGTTAGACTGTATATAACATTCCCATTTATTTATAACCCATATTCTGATTCTCACCTCTTGCACGAGCTGTGGATGATGTGCCGCTATGAGTATTGCCCACCGTAGGGTATCAGTGGTTGTAGCTAGGCCAGCAGTGTAGAGCTCAAAGATAAACTTCCACTCCCAGCCCTCTTCCATGGCAGCCATCTTGTTCTCATCACGCTGCTCTTTGACCTCTGCCATGTGGAGGTCGATGACGTCCCGGAGATGGAGGATCAAAGCTCGTCGGTGGTCTGTGACCACGGACTTAATGTACGACATGATATTTTGAATGGGGCGTCGAAAGTTGGTGTACAGTGGAGTAGTAGAGGAACGGGAAGACACTCCCCAGTGACGTTACGGAAAAGTTTTCCGTGAATAGCTCGAAATCTTCGGCGAGTTTTTCAAAGACTGGATCGCCGTACTCAAAACGAAATCCAAACACAAATCTGTAAGAGACAAGAAGATATAGAGAGAGAGAGAGAGAGAGAGAAAGAGATAGAACAAAGTCGTCCAAACAGTTTTGTGCGTGGAAGATCATAGAGAATATTTCTTGGGAAATGTATTTCATAGTTAACTCCTTGACGACCATGATGATGTTTATGGTAAACACAAGGGTAAAGAGAAAATATAAATAATCTAATACCAAGAAAAATGAGGGGAATGCAATACAAAGGTTTACTGAAAGTCGACATACAATGCACTAATGTAGGGGTGGATCCAGGATTTCGTTTCAGGGGGCATAATTCCGTACATTTTAAGACAGGCACACATGATTGATTGATTGAGATGGTTATTTTACCTGACTGCTAAGAAAGCATAAATGCTTGTAAGTTATGCTACGGTCACAAATGTTCGTACGAATCTCCCCGTTCCTACGAATTTAAGAGTTCGTAGAGATTCGTAGACGGGGCATAGTTTCTTACATATACGTCCTTCTTACGGAGTTCACACGAACGCCGTTTAATTCGCAAGAACAACTTAAGACCTTCTTGAGAAACGAAGTGATTTCGGTTATACAATGGCCCTAGAGTTCGTACGTTTTTCGTAAGAACGCCTTGAGTTCTTCTTACGTCAGACTTACGGCCATCTTACGAGTTTTGTTCTCGCAAGGTAGTCGTACGTGTAACTCACGGCATTCACAAGTCATTCGTATGAAGATCTTACAATTTTTTTGTGTATATTTGGTCGGGTTGCAAAAAAAGCGCTGCCGTATACTGTCAAAAATTCTATGATTGTTGAAAGTTTGATATTTCACGATGGCAGTATTGCCAAGAA
>CP137677.1:29264215-29283095 GCA_037976565.1 Mesocentrotus franciscanus | reverse complement strand
TGCCAAGAAGACTACAACTGCAACTGCAGCTGCATCTGCAAGTAGAGGAGGAGGAGGAAGATCGATCGTTGTAGCAGCTGCTTTGGTTCAAAAGAGACAGGAGGATCTACAGAGAAGAAGGCGACGCTGGTGGGTGCGACCATGGATACAGAGGAGGCAACTGTACGGGTAGTACGAGACCCTGTTCGCTGAGCTTGACCGTGAGTCGGAAGGTGACTACATGGCGTATCTCCGGCTGGACCGTAACACCTTTGCAGATTTGTTGCACCGTGTTGCCCCACGCATTACGAAAAGTGAAACGTACGTATTCATTTCTGGTACAAACATCTCGCTGTTATATTTTCTTATAAATTTGCACAAGTATGCAACCCTCTACAATTTCATTATGAATTTTTTTATTTGAATATCTGTATACAGGAACAGAAGACCCTTGGAGACCGGGCTAAAACTGGTCATTACATTGCGCTTTCTGGCTACTGGAAACAGTTACCGGTCCTTGGCGTTCAGCTTTCGTGTGGCTCACAACACCATTGCGCTGTTTGTACCAAAGGTAAATATCCTTGTTCATTAATTTCAATTACATATATATTACAAGTTGCCAAGAAATAAACAAATATTTAATGCATTTCTTTGCGTACTTTGTCTCAGGTCTGCAAAGCAATCTACGAGAGCTTCAAAGATGAACTCTTCATCGTTCCGTCATCGCCAGACCAGTGGCAGAGGGTCGCCAGCGATTTCATTCAGAGATGGAACTTCCACCACTGCTGCGGCGCCTTAGACGGAAAGCACATTGAGATCAAGAAATCAGATAAGAGCGGCGGCAACTACTTAAACTACAAAGGCTACTTCTCCCTAATTTTACCCCCGCTCTAGTCGACGCCGATTACAAGTTCATCTGGTGTAACACGGGGAAACCGGTTCGGCCTCTGATGCCGGGGTGTTCAACTCTTCACGTCTTCACCCGGCCCTGGCGAACAACACGTTGGGCCTACCGAACCTCGATCCTCTGCCTGGCGACGACGGACCCGTCCCCTATTTCATGGTTGGAGACGATGCGTTCCCGCTTAGAACATGGATGATGAAACCATACAGTCAAAAAGGGACTTTCACACAATGACCGGGTATTCAACTACAGACTGTCTCGTTGTAGGAGGGTCGTCGAAAATGCCTTTGGCATTTTGGCACACCGCTTTCGATGCCTGCTTACCTGTCTTCAGCTACAACCTAAGAACGCTACTGTCGTGGTGGAGGTGTGTCTGACTTTACACAACTTACTGCGAACTCGGAATCCGCGAGCCCAGGCCAATGATGTCGACCGTGAGGATGAGACTGGGAATCTCATCCCTGGTGCATGGCGTGCACGTGTGCATCTGACTGATCCGAAGACTGTGGGCGGATGTCATTTGACTCGTGAGGGTAAGATACAGCGGAACTACCTGTCGGACTATTACAACAGCGACATCGGGCGCCTCCCATGGCAAGATAAGATCGTCGACATGACATTGTAATGAACTACACCCATCATGTGTGTATGTACCAGCAATCGCTAGATCCCCTTTATTATATGTTTATGTATGATTTAGACCATGTCATGTACGTGTTTACTGTATAGAACTGTAGAGAAATAAAGATAAAGACAATGTTTCATTTTCAAAAATAAATTTATTGATAAACATTAATAAACAAGCAGTTGTTACAACACATGGTTGTCTGTTTTCTTGGTTATCTGCGTACTAGGCCTACATGCTTAAATAACCGAAAAAGTGAAATAAGTATTTACACTGAAATAATACATGTACATTTCTTGTGAGCCAAAGGTCCGACTCATTACTGCACGTTTTCCTTGTATCATAGAAATTAAACTAAGTAGGCCTAATAGATCAAAATATAAATTAAAGGGTTTAAAAAAAGAAACAAAGAGAGAAGAGACTAGAGTAGTATGAACATGAAATAATGAGATAATTTTCAACGTGTACAAGAACAATAAAGGGGAATTGGATTTAAATCTTCAAGATAGTCCTAAATGTTATTCACCCTTTTATTATTTTTTGCAGATATTCATGAATACAAAAGAATGTTTGCACTATTTAAGGTGATTATGAATACCTTGGTAGCCTTGATTTTACTTGATTACTTTAGTTGACGAATTTTAAGCTTGTATCCTTATTTGAGATATTGCTTTTCTATTACCTTTCTTGTTTACTTTAAAAAAATGTCGTTAATAAATAAATGAAAGCATCGAGATCTTTAAAAGCAAAGAAACATACTGTTTTGTGTTTTTGTTGTTTTGTCGTCTTCCATCGCTTATACAATGTACAAAATATGCATATTAGAAATGAACAGAATAAATAATTACAAAGTATCAGTCGAAAACATAGCATAATTATTTTTGATGGTTCTCCCTCCTCCTCGTCGTCGTCATATTCCACCGCCTCCTCCCGGTCGCTTCCGATGGCTATCATTTCTTGATTTTGTTGTTGCTGCTCTCCTCCTCTTTCTCCTTCCTCCTCATCTCTTTCCTTACGTTTGTTTCCCTTCCCTCTCTTCCCTCTAACAGATTTCCCTTTTGGTCCCATATTTCTTCGACAGGAGATGCACCCTCGACGAACACTATGAACAGAGTGAGGATTTGAACTTCGCGCGCTTGGCTTTATAACCGCTAAAACTCAAAATGTGCATGATTTGTTTACGTACACCTTACGAGCACCTTACGAACGCCTTACGAACGCCAGGAGTCGTTCGTACGAAGACCATAAGAATCTCCGCTCGTAAGGCGTTCTTACGAACGCCGTAAGAGCCCTCTATGAACAACCTGAGGCGTTCTTACGGTCATCGTAATAATTTGAAGCTTCTAGAATTGTCCCTCGACCCTACGAAATGTACGAAGATGTTGCGTGGTTCTTACGATGTAATTACGGCGTTCGTACGATGTTAACAAAAAATCTTGGACAAGACCATCGACCAATCTGCGATCTTACGAACGGTCTACGAACGCTGGTTTCGTACGGCCTTCTTAAGAAGCTCTTACGAAATGGTCTGAAAATCGTTCGTACGGCGTTCGTAGCAACCCGTAAGGGTATTTGTGACCGAGGCTTTAGCAACCAGACGGACGACGGCTTTAGGTCCTCTCCGATGGACCTGGTAGTGAGGATTAATGCCTTACCAAAGGGCACTAGCGCATCGACTTGGTTTCGAACCGGGTCACCGGATTGCGAGACCACTGCTCTACCAACTGAGCTATCGCGCTTTCACATTATTAGATGCCTTTCGTATATTTATTGTATGCCACTTGGGGTTAGAGAAGGGACACGGGCCGCTTGTGTCTCCTTAAATCTACCAGTGTACCATTGGAATAAATACCTTGTAATGACGTTACCGACCGTGTTTGTAAGAAGCATCTTCGGATTGAATGGCTTTCCATCCTTCATCTCGAACGCCTCTGCCAGAAATCGCCCTTCTTCTATAATGCTGTCCTCCATGCTTCCTTGATTAAGTCCGAAATGTCTCAAGGCTCTGTGTCCGAATCGCCGCAGTCTCTTCCATTTGTGACCAGGCTCCCCTAGTATGCTGCCTTTGGAGGACATGACAGACGAGAAATGATTACAAAAGAATCCCAGGGCCAGATTTGACATCTGTTGAGCAGGTTAAACACAATAAGGCGTCATTAGGGACTTTCAGATTTGCACAACGAGAACGTGGACTGCCACGTGTGGCAATATGACGTCCTTTTGGCCGGGCACTGCCAGTGCCTTAAAAGGACGCCACATTGCCTTAAAAGGAGTCACACGTCGCAGTCCACGTTCTCGTCGTGCAAATCTAAAAGTCCCTATTGCCTAACTTCGGACGGCGTCATCAGTGACTGGGTGTGGTCTTTGACGCGCCATGAGAAAGTAGCAAAGTAAAAGAGTGATAGCAATCGAACAGTGCAAATCATGCTTTTAATAATACCTGACGTATGGGATAATTTCCTTCAGTGGCTCTATTAGCGCAGATAATCACACAATTGAAGTGACGGCTCGTAAGTAATGGTCATATGTCCTAGTTTGATAATAATATAACTTGGTTTACTGGGTAGCGTTTCACGAAACAGTCACGAAGTACAACTTCAGAGACGTCCCAATGAATAGGCGTGTATCGAAATTACCACCTGTTTCAATGGGATGTCGGTAAACTTGTACTTAAAGGTACTATGTCCCATTTGCAGGCCAAAAAAATGAAAAGGTTAAATTCCAACAGCATTTGAAAGACAATACTAATTTAGAACTTCCCTAAAAAAGGGGGGGGGGGCTTGAAAATGTCTTTAAGTGGGAAAATAACGACTATTAGTTGTCGAATCGACTTAGGAGCTATAGAGCCAGTAAGTAATAGTCTGATTTTTCAGACCATTGTACCGAATGGTCGTACGTTTTATGCTGCGCAAAGATTCAATCAGTTTAATTTTGGCCATTACAAGAAGTGGGTTATTGATGTAGACAAATGCTCATGTACCCTTTACAGCTCATTTTATGTATGTTATTACCAAAGATGAAAAAGCCAGTCAGTCACTCAATAGTGTCTGACAGTGAAGTCTAGCAAGTAAACGGGTTTCCTTGCATAATTTGAATATTAGGACACTGCTAACGTTTAAATTTCACAGATAGGACATACATGACATATTCATAATTCCTGCAAAGTTCTACAGAATTTGATGTTGGCTGCAAAAGGGACATAGTATCTTTAAGACGGCTTCGTGAAAGGATGCCCTAAAGGACAAGGCGAGAGAAAGACTTTAAACCTGTTAAATAAAAGTTACCTTTGGTACCCATGGCGACTTCGAGCAATGGCGGCATATCTCTCTCCGAGAACGCGTCGGCCTGATCAACAAACGCCTCTTGTATCGCGTCGACGTCGCTGATCACCACGATGTCCACCATCGGGCCGATACGAAGTCGGAAAAGACCTCCGAGATCGTTGGTCCATTTGCGAAGGATGATCCTCATGTCGGTTCGAAAGCTGAACATGTTTCCGAAGAAAGGCAGGCCAGGTGGGTATGGTAAGGGAGGGGCTGATGGCTTTGAATTTAGAATCCAACGGATGAAGAGAAGAACTGTCGCAAAAATGAGGACTTCCCGACCGTAAATCGCATAATCTGCAAAGGAATCGAAAGTGGTTTTCTTAACAGTTTCCATGACTTGATTTCAGAGAAGGCAAGTCGATTTTTGTAGGCTAATTGTTTTAGAACTTTTCAACAGAGTGAGCACTGAGGTTTAGGAGATATCCGTTTCAAAATACAATTTTTGCTGCATCATGCTTGTTCGAATAACATGACTTTGTACCAACTTTGCATTGTATGCGGCACTATGTTCGCAGGTCGTGTATGTAAATATTTATCAGTAGAAAACCATTTGGAACAGAATCAAACAAGCAATGTATTGTTATATTCTTTATCAAGCTTAACGCAAATAGAAGAAAGATATAATTCCGTTAGTTATTAACTACTACCACTCTTTGAACATAGATTTTGCAGTCAAGAGAAAGGTTGGGTACTGATCTATCATCAGTGGCTTTTTTTTGGGGGTAAGAGCACTTTTTTGATCCAGTTTTTGAGGAAAAATTTAGCTCAGCCAGTCGGTGAATAAGCTGGGGGTAAGAGCACTTATTTTTATTATTTTTTCCCCAATTCGTGAGAAAATATTTAGCAGCGATTCATCAAGCCGGTGAATAAAGCGGGGGTGATGGAGAGAAAACCACTATTTTTTTGGAGGGGGCGAAAATATAATTTTGTTATTTTTGTCAGGGGACATGCTTTTGTTTATTGTTTTAAAAAAGGGTTAATGTACGTTATTATCCTATTTTTACCGTTTTGGGAGGCTAGGGGTGGGCCGGAAAAATCGTCACGTGGATCCGCGCCTGCATTTCAGCAACATTTGTAAATCACTAGTATCGAATTAGTAATAAACCACGTTTGAATTTTATTTTGGGGGTCAACTTCCCCAAGCCCCATCAGTACGCCAGTGCTTCCTGGCTAGTTGGGAATGTGTCGCTTTGCAACAGAAATGGAGAAACGCGCATTTTGTTGAAAATCATGTGATATCACGAACATTTATAAATCGCTTGTATGGATTTGAAAATAAGTCATGGTTTAATTTTATTTGGGGGGCAAGCGTCCCCCACCAATACGCCAGTGCTGGTCATGTAAATAAATTGTGGAAGAAACTGACTGTATGAAATAATTTGAGAACGAATGAGAACTGATGTGTACTGGAAAGATTTGGAACAATGAGGTAAAGAAAGAAAAGTCAACCCTGTTGAAGATCACATGCACTGCACATCCAAAGTGGTATATGGAAGTACACACAAAAGATCTGTGCGAGCTTTTCAGCTATTTCTTGTAATAAAGTATATCGAATAATAGGTCATACTGGGATCAATCTTTTCAGGATATATCTGTACTATTATTTGATATCATTTTGATATTCTGTATTAGGCATAACGCAAATAGAATATTATTATTATTAACATTTCTTGTAATAAAGTATATCGAATAATATGTCATACTGGGATCAATCTTTTCAGGATATATCTGTACTATTATTTGATATCATTTTTAAATTATTAGGCATAACGCAAATAGAATATTAATTTGTCATTAACATTTCTTGTAATAAAGTATATCGAATAATATGTCATACTGGGATCAATCTTTTCAGGATATATCTGTACTATTATTTGATATCATTTTGATATTCTGTATTAGGCATAACGCAAATAGAATATTAATTTGTCATTCGATTACATTGCGAAAGAACCTGTTTAGAGGAAATGGAAAAGGTTGATTATGTAGTAGGCCTACGTAAGAATTGTTATTTACTTTGAAATTTTGGAATGATGAGGACAAGAAATTCACTCGGATTCTCAACAAACTCTGGCTTGCCGGAGATGGCATGCACTGCACAAAGAAATGGGCGTATGGGAATACACGCATACACACACACACACACGCACACGCACACGCACACACACACACACACACAATTTCAATAGCGAGAATAAATAAATAGGGCGAGAGTGGATCTCCTTGCCTTACCCCTCGCTTAATATCAAAATAACCAGTAGCAAAACCCCCATTCATAACACAGCTACTTATATTAATGTAAATAGTTTTTACCCACGAACAAAATGAGGGACCAAACCCAAACTTTTCTAAGACTCTAAAGAGGAAAGTATGAGATACAGAATCGAATGCTTTTTCAAAATCAACAGCAATCAAATAACTACAGGCTTTATCATCTGACTCCTCATTCAAAAAACAGAACATATCATCAATTAAACGCACCGCTTCTCCAATATTACGATTATTCATATAGCCCATCTGGTCTACGTGTATGACTTCCTCAAGTACTCCCTTAATTCTTGTAGCTAACACCTTTGACAACATTTTGTAATCAACATTTAATAATGTAATCGGCCTATAATTTGTTATGTATCGAGGGTCTTTCCCTTCCTTCTCGATCAAAGTAACAACCCCTTGTTTTTGTGATATGGATAAACTCCCAATGACATAACCTTCATTTAAAGCATCTACCAAAATATTTCCGATACTTAACCAAAACGTAATATAAAATTCAACTGTAAGGCCATCATTGCCAGGAGACTTGTTTAATTTCATAGCCTTCAATACCTTTAAGCACTCATCTTTTGTTATTTTACCTTCACATGCTTTCCTTCCATTTTCACTTAATTTTTAACATCTTTGAAAAACAAATTTGTCGTGTCCTCATTAAAAACACTAAAATTTCCGCATATAAATTTGTATAAAACTTCCTAATCATCGCCAAAATTATGTTCCTATCATATTCAACACATTCATATTCATCATACAATTCCCTTACCACGGTTTTCTTCTTATTTGACATTAGCAGTTGCTCGAAATTTTCCCCTTCCTCGTACCACGCAGCTCGAGCTCGGGACCTTATCTTTATTCCTTCTATAGACTCCTCATGCAATTTCTTTAATTGTTTTTTCTTTTCCTCCGTTTCATCCAACTTCAATGGAAACCTAACTAATTCACTTTCCAGCTTTTTACTTCATTTTCTAGCCTTTGAATATTCTCTTTCTTTTCTTTTGCCTTTCCTTCGAAAATTTAATTGCGTATGCACACACACACACACATACATACACACGCACACACGCACGCACACACACACACACACACACACACCTCACCCGTCACACATACGCACACACAAAAGTACCATTTTGGATTTAATGTCCATGAAAGTACCAGACGGAAACACCTTTTCCGTTGAACTAGGTGGACAATGTGTGCGAGGGTACCATTAAAAGTGCCCCTTTGATCATTATACCCTTTAAAGTTTTTGTGACTGGGCCCTGTTTCATAAAACTTGATATCAATAACAAGTTACGATAACTGTTATGACCTACTGAAATCGTGGCATCTGATTGGCTGAAAGCAAATTTGTCATAGAAATTTAACATTTATTATTGATAACAAGTTTTATGAAACAGGGCCCAGTGTCTCTCTCTCTCTCTCTCTCTCTCTCACTCTCTTTCTGCTGCCCTACTGATCGAACTACATTGTATATGATAGGCCTAGCTCTTTACCATTAGCCGACCAAAGTGCTTACAGTATTATTATTAACCCGGTCACTGGATTCAATTACTATTCTGCATATTATAGTGCACATTCTCCACTCCTGGGGAGTATTCCAGCTAGTCGCCTTTTTTTAAAGGGCGGGCACATTCTAATTCAACCACAATGACATTCGCATCCTACCGGGTACCCAATTAGCACCTGGGTGGAGAAGAACAATGTAGATAAGATGCCTTGCTCAAGGACATAACCGTGTACACATGTATCTTTGTCAGGAAATAGGATATTCGTGCCAAAGGAAGCAGGTATCATAGTCTGTATTTTTCAGTCATAAATGTTTTTCAACTCGCATTTGCTCAACATTACCACGACCTCTGTTATTTAAATACAACTCTTACTCAATCACTGGCGATTTCGATCTAAAACTATGCTACCAAGAACATTCCTTATTATAACATAGCTTTGCTATCCCAGCTTCAAATTGTATTTATTTTTGTTATAATCATTAACAGAAAACTACATTTTCTTAATAAAAAAATAAAAAAATCTTCATTATATATTTTGAGATAGTAAAACCACAATCATCTCGATCATCACCATTATCAAAAGGTTTGATTACCACGACTTTATCTTTGTGACTAAGGTAGGAATAGAGAGTCTTGGAAACAATTCTAGAAACAACTTGTAGAAGGGTGTAGATATATGGGTCTATTCATTCAGAACCGTGAACTACCACCATGTTGTATTTGGAACTCTTTAAACTCGTATGTTTCCGAATGGTCTTAGCATTGATATTATAATTTATTTCAGCATTTAAGCTTATAATACTGAACACCCCGAGCTAATATCAAAGTGCATATTTGTATTTATTGAATACATAAGCAAATGCTTCCATTTTCTCTTTTCAACATTTTTTTCTCGCCTGGCGTAATCAAGTTCATATATGAACACACAATCAGATCAATTCGAATATATGTTTTTATGACAGTGACACCATGCAAGACAAAAACATATTAACACAAAACAACTTTATCAATGCAGTGCATGAACCTTTATAATTTTTTTTTGTATTTACTGAATACATAAGCAAATGCTTCCATTTTCTCTTTTCAACATTTTTTTTTCTCGCCTGGCGTAATCAAGTTCATATATGAATACACAATCAGATCAATTCGAATATATGTTTTTATGACAGTGACACCATGCAAGACAAAAACATATTAACACAAAACAACTTCATCAATGCAGTGCATGAACCTTTATAATCTTATATTATGCAAAAACAAAGATGTACACAACAACAAACGAGATCTTCGAAAAATGTAATTCATCTCAAATACAGAAAAAGAGGGGTGTGAGTGGACTAACGTGAGGTTCATCAAGATATATTTCAAATATTAATAATATTTGGCAAGTATTATTTAATTTGTGGAGTCCCCCTCCCCTTCTCCCTCCCACCCCCACCCCCTCCCCAATCTATCAGAAAATTATTGAGAAATAAATGCGCTGAACGTATGTACATTAGTTATAGGAATACAGAATAACTAGAGAGAGAGAGAGTGTGTGTGTAGCAACATAACGTGGTATAACTTTGAAAGTAACTGTAAAGGTGACATGTAATTGTGTCCCCTATGCTCATGTCCGGATTGACGCCCATGACTACGGAATGCAAATAACACACTGACTATTTTACAAATTGCTACTTAAGTTCGTTATGATAACTTTTTAAAAGAGTGATATAGATACAAGACAATACATAAATATTGAGGGAATCATTCCTTTCTTACGTCAGCAAATAAATGGTACGTTTCTGATATGGAAATAAGCCTAATCTATATGTGATATGTAGCATGACACTGCCATCGTGGTGGAATAAATGATTCAGTCGAAAATAATAAGGGCCTCGGACTCTCCGATTTACAATGTGATCGAGCAAAGTGAGAGACCGCTTATGAATTAATGTGCAAAGAGTGATGCCGTGATATGAGACTTCTTTCTGCTTGACTTAACCGCTTGTCCGATTCACACGTGACGCTTTTCTAAAATAATGTTGTAGTCGAGTGGACCGTAAGCAATTCCCGCCTTGCCCTCCATACCGACAGAAAGACTATCGTCTGCTACACGAAGTGTGAATCTCTGGAGTAGACTTGTGAGGATAATGAAGAGCTGCATCCTAGCCAGCTTTTCACCAAGACACACACGGAGACCTTGATGGTGATAATGACAAGAAAAATACACAATGATTAGAACAGATATAGGAAAAAACAAAATATATTGGTTCATATAGCGCTTAAAACATCGACCATGTCTCGAAGCGATTTACAGAAATATCATTACCCCGCGGTCATCGGATTCGGGCTTGCCCGCACAAAATGTACGCACATACTCCATTCCTTAGGGAACATTCCTGCCAGGCGCCATTTTACAAACGTTCACAATAATTAAACAAAAACTACAATAACTTTTTCATTCTATCGGGTGGAGAGTGGCAAATGTGGATTAACGTCTTGCAAAATGACGTAATTAGTACTGGACTGGGATTCGAACCTCAACCCTTGGATTGAGAGTCGAGTGGACGATCTACTATACCACGACACCTCCACATACTGTTATCGGTTCGGGTTTGGGCAACAAGATTATACTCGTACCTCGGTCATATCGCAAAACAGAGCAAAACAGATTCCAAACCGACTCAAAAACTGGCCGAATCTTCTCCATTCATATTCATGTATATTTTAAAATGTTATTATTATTTATATATATATATATATATATATATTTTTTTGGGGGAGGGCGGGTGTATTGTCGGTCTTGCGTCGGTCTCGGCGTTGTGAATGACGTATTTGCAGTATATGGCTGATTGTGTAGATTTTTTTTAATAGAACATAATTATAGCCAATGTTCTCGAAACAAATTTATTTGAGAGGTTCGAAAAGCCCTGGTAACCGAAATATTAAAGTTAAGCACACTTAAAGAATACATCTGTAGTTACTTTGATTTACCAACTATAAAGTGAGAAAGATCCAATGACCACTGCCCCACTAACGATTCTGAAAAAAGTGGGGAAAAAGTAAATAAATAAATAAATTCCCGAGTAACGCTCGATATACCCTGCAGTGCGTTGTCCTGTGCACCCACTGAAAAAAAAAAATCGATACGCCTTTTCGGGGCGTTCCTTATCTTTAATAATCACAAAATATTGTGCAAAATACAGATAGGACCTTTCCAGTCGTATTTTATTTACTTCTCACCTATTCCGAATGGGATGAGAGCACGGTTATTCACGATGCTCTTACGGTCCTCACTCAAGAAACGATATGGGTTGAATTTATCAGGCTCCTTCCAGTACTTTGGACTGGTTTGCAACTCCACAAGTTCATCAAAACAGCTGGGAACAAAAGACAAAACGTCAAAATCGATGAACGTGCGGAAAACTAGATACAATAATATTATGACTAAATCTTTTGACATTTCTTTACGATGTATTGTACCAAGAAACAATTCAAGAACATCTTACACACTGACTTTCTTTACGCGTAATTCACGAAAAAAATTGTATATCACGTGTACATTCCGTGTACACACACCAGGGGCGGATCTACGGGGGGGGGGTTAGGGTTTAACCCCCTTGGGCTGCCAAAAAAAAAACAGTGACTGCTTTTTATGGTCTCCATTCTGTTAGTAGATGCCAGGAAAACATCACTTACGGGGGTTCAAAATAGCACCAAAAGAAAATCGCCTCGCCGCTTCGCGGCTTGTGGACGATGCTCCGCATCGTTATTGGGTCAACCCCTTAGCAAAAGCTAGATCCGGCCCTGCACACACAGATACTTTCTTCTCTTGAAGACATTTGGGTAAAGACAAATAGTTTCTTCTCGTTAAGACAGCCTACGTGATACCTCATTCACACCAACGAGACCGACACTAGACCGACAACAGTCCGATAAGACCGTTACATTGCCTCGGTTGGACAAACAGTGGTCGGTTTGGAGTCGGTGTGAGGTCGGTTTGGTGGTGTGACTAAGGTATAACAAAGATGAGATGCATTTAGCCGCTAACACCTGAAACAATAGGTGGGCTAACATCCCCCCCACACACACGCACAAATATCACCTGAAAATGTGTTATAGGAAAACATGTGAATCAACCACAGCACAGGAAATAGAATGCAGAAGAGGACTTTTTTGCCCCAGTGGAAGTGGGCACTTTGACTGAACTGTGACGTCCCCTTATTGCAATTCTCATGCCCAGTGCTCACGAGGCATCATTTCGATTGCGTTATTACTTGTGCTAATCAACCCTGTGAAGCCAATCATCATAGGCCTTTAATTAACAGCAATGGGTGCACTATTCATTTTGCAATCGTTTCTTGGACGAAACCACCATCGCATGGTGCGTCAAAGACCACGTCTGTCGTTGACGCAGTCCTACGTCAGGAATAATGACGCCTCGTGCGTACGAGCTTTAAGGTGTACTTACTCGTATTCTTGGGAATATGGTACCCTGTACAATAGCGTCCCTGGATGTGCAGCGAGGAACTCCTAAAGGGACCACCGGGCGAAATCGGGTTATTTCTATCATCGTCGCTTCAGTGAGGGGCATTGAACTCTGGTCCGCAAACTTGGGTGATCGCCCTCCTATGACGTCATCAATCTCCTTTTGGATCTATTACCATGATTACATTGAGTAAGAAAAAAAAAAAAAAACGTATTTTTGAAAGCGGCCAATGTTCAACCTTGCTTAACTAGTTCACTGACTTATGGAAGGTGTCTTTTGATATTCGGCACAAAGGATGGACAAAATGTGTGCACTTAGGTTGGGTTTTAACCTGGCCCAATGTGAGGGCAGCTTTTGAGAAAACGGTCCATCGGCAGCGTTATATGCCGATAACAAACAATCGAAGGAGACCGTTTAAGCTTAAACGTTATATTATTATACAAGTAGATAGTCGGTATACCATTAAAGGTAGGATACTTGTATGATATGATGATGGTTTTGGTTCACAGCCAGAGCCATCTATGTACTGAGTTTTGCCAACTTGGTTTCACTTGGTCAAAACATGGCGTTTATATTCTTTAGTTTTGGGTTTGCCCAACAAAGCAGTATTCGCCGTATTGTGCCCTGCACTCGATCCCGGTTGGCCAAGCCCGATGTCCCAATCAATGACTCTGTTCACAGCATATACATAACATTATCAAAGCAGCAAGAAGTCAAATTGAATAACACAAACAAGCTTGCCAAATCCTTATACTAAAAAGTTAGATACGATACGAAATGCGGTTAAAAGTTGTTAGATCAATCATTATACATTCAAATCTGTCTTATAAGGCTATAGGCCACCAAGGAAAGTTCTTCATCACATGTTTTCTTAGTAGGCAATATAAGTGACCACACTCTTATAAAGAAGTTTTTCATCACATGATATTTATTCTAGTGGGAGGCAATATGATAGTTTGACCTCGTCCTCGGCTGATCAGACTTCCCTGTTAGCTGGATTACAGGGCACGCCACAACGCCACTAAGACATGTTAGACTGAATATAACATTCCCATTTATTTATAACCCATATTCTGATTCTCACCTCTTGCATGAGCTGTGGATGATGTGCCGCTATGAGTATTGCCCAACGTAGGGTATCAGTGGTTGTTGCTAGGCCAGCAGTGTAGAGCTCAAGGATAAACTTCCACTCCCAGCCCTCTTCCATGACATCCATCTTGTTCTCATCACGCTGCTCTTTGACCTCTGCCATGTGGAGGTCGATGACGTCCCGGAGATGAAGGGGATCAAAGCTCTGTCGGTGGTCTTTGACCACGGACTTAATGTACGACACGACATTTTGAACGGGGCGTCGAAAGTTGGTGTACAGTGGAGTGTAGTAGAGGAACGGGAAGACACTCCCCAGTGACGTTGCGGAAAAGTTTTCCATTAATAGCTCGAAATCTTCGGCCAGTTTTTCAAAGACTGGATCGCCGTACTCAAAACGAAATCCAAACACAAATCTGTAAGAGATAAGAAGATAGAGAGAGAGAGAGAACAAAGTCGTCCAAACAGGTTTGTTTGTGGAAGTTCACAAAGAATATTTATTGGGGGAAATGTATTTCATAACTAACTCCTTGACGACCATGATGATGTTTATGCTAAACACAAGGGGGAAGAGAAAAAATAAATAATCTACTACCAAGAAACAAATGAGGGAAATACAATACCAAGGTTCATTTAAAGTCGACATACAATGCACTATTGTAGGGGTGGATCCAGGATCTCGTTTTAGGGGGCATAATTCCGTACATGTTATGACAGGCACATACAAATGCACGGTTATGTCATTGTAAGATGCCTTTAAAAATGTTTTTATTGTATGCCACTTGAAAGGGGCACGGGCCGGTTTCGCCTCTTTGAATCTGCCAGTGAACCATTGGAATAAATACCTTGTAATGACGTTACCGACTGTGTTTGTAACAAGCACTTTCGGATTGAATGGTGTTCCCTCCTTCATCTCGAACGCCTCTGCCATAAATCGCCCTTCTTCTATAATGCTGTCCTCCATGCTTCCTTGATTAAGTCCGAAACGTCTCAAGGCTCTGTGTCCGAATCGCCGCAGTTTCTTCCATTTGTGACCAGGCTCCCAGAATATGCTGCCTTTGGAGGACATGAGAGACGAGCAATGATTACAAAAGAACCCCAGGGCCAAGGGCCCAGGGCCAGATTTGACATCAGTTGAGCAGGTTAAACACAAGGCGTCATTTGCCTAACTTCGGACGGCGTCATCAGTGACTGGGTGTGGTCTTTGACGCGCCATGAGAGAGTAGCAACGTAAAAAGAGTAATAGCAATCGAACATTGCAAATCATGCTTTTAATAAATACCTGACATATGGAATAATTTCCTTCAGTGGCTCTATTAGCGCAGATAATCAATTGAAGTGATGGCTCGTAAGAAACGGTCATAATATGTCATAGTTTGATAACCTTTAAGCATCAACTTATGTCTAAGATAACTTGGTTTACTGGGCAGCGTTTCACGAAACAGTCACGAAGTACAACTTCAGAGACGTCCCAATGAATAGGCGTGTATCGAAATTACCACCTGTTTCAATGGGATGTCGGTGAACTTGTACTTTAGACGGCTTCGTGAAAGGATGCCTTAAAGGACAAGGCGATATAAAGACTTTAAACCTGTTAAATAAAAGTTACCTTTGGTACCCATGGCGACTTCGAGCAATGGCGGATATCTCTCTCCGAGAACGCGTCGGCCTGATAAACAAACGCCTCCTGTATTGCGTCGACGTCGCTGATCACGACGATGTCCACTATCGGGCCGATACGAAGTCGGAAAAGACCTCCGAGGTCGTTGGTCCATTTGCGAAGGATGTATCTCATGTCGGTTCGGAAGCTGAACATGTTTCCGAAGAAAGGCAGGCCAGGTGGGTATGGTAAGGGAGGGGCTGATGGCTTTGAATTTCTGTTGTAGGACCATTGTGATAGAAGAATCCAACGGACGAAGAGAAGTACTGTCGCAAAAATGAGTACTTCCCGACCGTAAATCGCATAATCTGCGAAGGAATCAAAACTGGTTTTCTTAGCAGTTTCCATGACTTGATTTCAAAGAAGGCAAGTCAATTTTTGTAGCCTAATTGTTTAAGAACTTCTCAACAGAGTGAGCACTGAGGTTTAGGAGATATCCGTTTTAAAATACAATTTTTGCTGCATCATGCTTCTTCGAATAACATGACTTTGTACCCACTTTGCATTGTATGCGGCACTCTGTTCGCAGGTCGTGTATGTCAATATTTATTCATTAAGTACAAAACAATTTGGAACAGAATCAAACAAGCCATGTAAACAGTTATGAATATTTACATTTAATGTTATATTCTTTATCAAGCATAACGCAAATAGAAGAAAGATATAATTTTGATAATTCCGTTAGTTATTAACTACTACCACTCTTTGAACATAGAGTTAGCATTTAAGGCGTAATGAAATTATGTAAATTATGGTGCAAACAAGTCGGGGCTTGAAGAAATGGAGAGCGGGGGGCAAACTCCTTTAGAAATGTTACTGTCAATCAACTAGACTAGAAATTGCAATATACGCTTTATAGATAAAGTTGAGTACTGGTCATGTAATTAAATTGTGGAAGAAACTGACTGTATGATATCATTTGAGAACGAATGAGAACTGATGTGTACCGGGAAGATTTGGAACAATTGGGAAGATTTGGAACAATGAGGAAAAGAAAGAAGAATCAACCCTGTTGAAGATCACATGCACTGCTCATCGATAGTGGTATATGGAAGTACACGCAAAATATTGGTGCAAGCTTTTCAGCTATTTCTTGTTGTAAAGTATATTGAATATTAGGTCATGCTCGGAGCAATGACTATGATATTCTCCCAAACTGACGTGCTACGAAGAATGAGAAAGCTCACAAATTATTACTCCTCTTTCCTAGAACGCAATCTTTTCTTAAGATGATTGGGAGTCCTTTTACATATAAATATGTCATAAAATGAAGAGCAAGTACTTGTGTCGGGGTATAGTGGTTCATTCAATTGACTCTCAATCTAAGAGTTTAGGGTTCGAATCTCAGCCCGACACATAACGTCCTTTGGCCAGACATTAATCCACACCCAGGTGTAAATGTGAACCCGGCAGTTGCTGGGTAATAATAATTTCAGGGCCCTCAGGAAGAACAGTACTGATGCTGATGAGGCCTCCCTGTGTAAAATTATTATTATTAGTAGTAGTAGTAGTAGCAGTAGTATTGTCGTTATTATTGTTATTAGTATTAGTATTGTTATTATTGTAATTATCATATTTAGCAAACTTAGTTCATATAGTTATTGATTGTCTGATGACACAAACCTTTATCACCAATAGCATTATTGTATAGGGTACCTTAAACATGAGCAAAATTAATGAAAACAATACTTCTATAGCTGCTATGTTGCATACAAAAAAGTGTCATGATGAATGTGCACTAGGGTTATTATAATTATTTATTTATTGTCTTGTGATCGGGTAATAAATGATGTATATTAGACCACCCCTAATGTAGCACTAAGCGTCTAAGTGTGCTAAACATGATTGCCAGATATATTACATTTCTTATCTTACGCAAAATACAAAGATCACTCAGAAACGACGCGGGGTTGAACGAATTGACATTTACACTTATTTTTATATTCTTTATTAGGCATAACGCAAATAGAATCAACATATATTTTTTATAATTCTTTTATTCTAGCTTTCGAGCACGTACAGATACATTCTTTTACTCTAACAAAATGTTTATGTTAGCTATTATAACTGTTATAAGCTACGGAAATCGTGGCATCTGATTGGCTGAGAGCAAATTTGTCATAGAAATGTAGCATTTATTATGGATAAAAAGTTTCATGAAACAGGGCCAAAATGTCTCTCTTCTCTCTTCTCTCTCTCTCTTTTGTGCTGCCCTACTGATCGAACTAGATTGTATATAATAGTAATATTAACGGTTTCTTATATAGCTCTTTACCATTAGCCGACCAAATCGCTTACACTATTATTAACCCGGTCACTGGATTCAATTACTATTCTGCATATTATAGTGCACATTCTCCACTCCTGGGGAGTATTCCAGCTAGTCGCCTTTTTTAACGGGCGGGCACATTCTAATTCAACCACAATGACATTCGCATCCCACCGGGTACCCAATTAGCACCTCGGGTGGAGAGGAGCACTGTAGATAAGATGCCTTGCTCAAGGACATAGCCATGTACACATGTATCTTTGTCAGGAAAAAGGATGTTCGTGCCAAAGGAAGCAGGTATCATAGTCTGTATTGTTTCAGTCGTAAAAATGTTTTGATATCTAAAAGGAAGGTTAGCTCATTCAACTCGCATTTGCTCAACATTACCACGACCTCTGTTCTCTAAATACAACTCTTACACAATCACTGGCGATTTCGATCTAAAACTATGCTACCATGAACATTCCTTATCATAACATAGCTTTGCTAGTTTTGCTATCCCAGCTTCAAATTGTATTTTATTTTTGTTATAATCATTAAAAGAAAACTACATTTTCTTTTTTCTTTCATATGTGTATAGACAATCAGGTCAATTCGAATATGTGTTTTTATGACAGTGACACCATGCAAGACAAAACCATATTAACACAAAACAACTTTATCAATGCAGTGCATGAACCTTTATAATCTTATATTATGCAAGAACACAAAGATGTACACAACAACAAACGAGATCTTTGAAAAATGTAATTCATCTCAAATACAGAAAAGAGGG
>CP137677.1:29246558-29263715 GCA_037976565.1 Mesocentrotus franciscanus | reverse complement strand
AAATAGGGCCTTTTCGTCTTCAAAAGTGGACAACAATCATTCAATTTGTGACTTCTCTATGGAGGTCACAGGAAAACTCGTCTTTTTCACTGGGGGTTGTGTACTTCAAGGAGATAATGCTCGTAACTACGACTTGTTATTGGGTGGTCTCGGCCGCCAAAACATAGGGTATATAATCCCCTGCCGTTTGATGTAACACATAATATGATTGGTTGTCGAGAAAGTAGGGCCAATTTCAATCCAATAAAAAGCAGCTTTTATAAATTTACGCATGACCTCTATAATTTATGCAAGTGCGTAAGCGAAATTTTACACAGCGGACAATGAGGCTTACACACCGTGCTCGCAGCCGTGCGTATATCGACCACCAAATTTGACTCAGCTCTGGCGACGGAGAAGACGCATTTTACGTTGATTTCAGCAATTTAGTGAAGGGAATTTAGACATTATGGGCGATATTTTACGAAAAAAAAGTGGGTAGGGATTAGATTATATCTCTCACGAGACACTGGATTGTTTAGTTTGCCTGAAATTTAGCAAATTAATGGCACTCTGAACTCGCTGCATGAGCAGATCTAAATCTTCACGGATCGATCTGCTTGTGAAGGAATCGCGTATTTATATTGCAGGGTGATCCCGCCCACCTTAGACGGAGGGATGACAATGGACTTATGCATGGTGATGTGCATCTGCATCTATTAGACTTACATATATAATTTCCTGATTTTTTTCCCCTTTTTCGGCAGAAGAAGAGGGGAGAGAGAGAGAGTTGACAAGTCACGCATGCACAGCGGTGTTGACATTCACACTCTCACCAGTATTCTACGATAAACCCCTATTTTATAAAAATCGAAGAGTCCTGTACCCTGGTGTTATGCTCTAGTGCACTCAAACGTTCGTCGTCTGTGTGGGAGGTACACAAATGACTCGTTGATCTTTTGGCCGAATATAGGTCAAATTTGTTCGCGGCGGCGGCGGGCGGCGGGGCGGCGGCTCTCGAGGCCGCCATCGACTTCAAGCTTACCGCTCATGATGGCGGTCTCCTGCGTTTTTTGTAATTTATCTTTTTCATTGATAAATATTTGTGTTTGTATGCATCTTATTTAATGTACTTAAAAAATTATAATTATGTATAATGAAGAAATAATAGTTACTTTATGTATATGATTATGTTCTATTTTGAAAACGCAGAAATAAAAACAAAACAAACAACTACGCTTTACCGGCAAAAATGCCAAGCCCGAAACATTCCAAAACGAAGTGTGATCTTTTGGCATCTTTTGGCATATTTTGGCGTGTTTCGCAAGTATAAACGCTCGCACTTGTAAAATCGCGATTTTAGGTCACGTGACTTTAGGAGCGTGGCTAGCTTTCGTCCTTGAAGCCTTATTTGCATAAAGTAAACAACTTGTTTACGCTGAACCGCTACGAAAGAGTTTCGGCTAAACTGTAAAATCTCGCTTTAGAAACCACCAAATGAAATGATTAAAATGTCATGATGGAAGAAGAAGAGTTGTTCTAACTCATAAATATTGCAAATAGTTGCCAAACCCTGTTTTAATATGCGAAAACTGAGCGAAACAAGGCGCGATCTTTTTGTATTATTTTATCTGAAAATATTTCAGTATTTTTCATATTTTCCGTCATTACACCAGATCGATACTTTCGTACGTGATAAATCAAAGGAAAACAAAGCTCTCTTCCAAATATCTTCTCATGATTCTATTTCCCACGGTTGTTTCAGGAATAAATCGAAGGCAATGTCATCAACAAACCCATGGCGAAACATTCACGGAAGCGTTAATGTACGTAGTCCCATCTATAGGGGTACGTGCGGTAACATGTAGTCCATGTAGTCACACGTACCGTACGTGCATGACTGGTTTGTGCTGGAATCGCTGTATGATCGAGCATTTTATATTGGGAAGACCGCGCATGCGCATTACCAACCAAAACACGCCAAAACATCGCTGAGCAGCTCAGTCGGTGATGTTTCGGCACAAGTGTAAACGGGTGCACGAAACATCGCGATTTTTCAAAATGAGGTAGTTGACAGTATAAATGCGCCTAATCTTTTTACGTTGCTACTCTCTCTCATGGCGCGTCAAAGACCGCACCCAGTCACTGATGACGCCGTCCGAAGTTAGGCAAATAGGGACTTTTAGATTTGCACGACGAGAACGTAGACTACTACGTGGACATCCTTTTAAGGCAATGTGACGTCCTTTTAATGCACTGGCAGTGCCTGGCATTGTGCCTTAAAAGGACGTCACATTGCCTTAAAAGGATGTCCACGTAGCAGCTAGTCCACGTTCTCGTCGTGCAAATCTAAAAGTCCCTAATGACGCCTTGCTCAACAGATGTCATATCATTTCTCATCTCTCGTGTCCTCCAAAGGCAGCATATTCTGGGAGCCTGGTCACAAATGGAAGAAACTGCGGCGATTCGGACACAGAGCCTTGAGACATTTCGGACTTAATCAAGGAAGCATGGAGGACAGCATTATAGAAGAAGGGCGATTTATGGCAGAGGCGTTCGAGATGAAGGAGGGAACACCATTTAATCCGAAAGTGCTTGTTACAAACACAGTCGGTAACGTCATTACAAGGTATTTATTCCAACGGTACACTGGCAGATTTAAGGAGGCACAACCGGCCCTTGCCCTCTTCTCAATCTCAAGTGGCATACAATAAACATACAAAAGGCATCTAATAATGTCATAACCGTGCATTTGTATGTGCCTGTCATAAAATGTACGGAATTAAGCCCCCTAAAACGAGATCCTGGATCCACCCCTACAATAGTGCATTAATTGTATGTCGACTTTAAGTGAACCTTGGTATTGTATTTCCCTCATTTGTTTCTTGGTAGTAGATTATTTATTTTTTCTTTTCCCCCTTGTGTTTAGCATAAACATCATCATGGTCGTCAAGGAGTTAGTTATGAAATACATTTCCCCCAATAAATATTCTTTGTGAACTACCACAAACAAACCTGTTTGGACGACTTTGTTCTCTCTCTCTATCTTCTTATCTCTTACAGATTTGTGTTTGGATTTCGTTTTGAGTACGGCGATCCAGTCTTTGAAAAACTGGCCGAAGATTTCGAGCTATTAATGGAAAACTTTTCCGCAACGTCACTGGGGAGTGTCTTCCCGTTCCTCTACTACACTCCACTGTACACCAACTTTCGACGCCCCGTTCAAAATGTCGGGTCGTACATTAAGTCCGTGGTCAAAGACCACCGACAGAGCTTTGATCCCCTTCATCTCCGGGACGTCATCGACCTCCACATGGCAGAGGTCAAAGAGCAGCGTGATGAGAACAAGATGGATGTCATGGAAGAGGGCTGGGAGTGGAAGTTTATCCTTGAGCTCTACACTGCTGGCCTAGCAACAACCACTGATACCCTACGTTGGGCAATACTCATAGCGGCACATCATCCACAGCTCGTGCAAGAGGTGAGAATCAGAATATGGGTTATAAATAAATGGGAATGTTATATACAGTCTAACCTGTCTTAGTGGCCACCTCAATATAAAGGCCATCTGTCTATAGAGGTCACCTATATATTGCCTCCCACTAGAAGAAAACATGTGATGAAGAACTTCTTTAAAGAGTGTGGCCATTTTAAATATTTTCCTTGGGTATAGCCTTATAAGACAGATTTGAATGTATAATGATTGATCTAACAACTTTTAACCGCATTTCGTATCGTATCTAATTTTTTAGTATAAGGATTTGGCAAGCTTGTTTGTGTTACCCAGTGTGTTATTTGACTTCTTGCTGCTTTGATAATGTTATGTATATGCTGTGAACAGAGTCATTGATTGGGACATCGGGCTTGGCCAACCGGGATCGAGTGCAGGGCACAATACGGCTAATACTGCTTTGTTGGGCAAACCCAAAACTAAAGAATATAAACGCCATGTTTTGACCAAGTGAAACCAAGTTGGCAAAACTCAGTACATAGATGGCTCTGGCTGTGAACCAAAACCATCATCATATCATACAAGTATCCTACCTTTAATGGTATACCGACTATCTACTTGTATAATAATATAACGTTTAAGCTTAAACGGTCTCCTTCGATTGTTTGTTATCGGCATATAACGCTGCCGATGGACCGTTTTCTCAAAAGCTGCCCTCACATTGGGCCAGGTTAAAACCCAACCTAAGTGCACACATTTTGTCCATCCTTTGTGCCGAATATCAAAAGACACCTTCCATAAGTCAGTGAACTAGTTAAGCAAGGTTGAACATTGGCCGCTTTCAAAAATACGTTTTCTTTTCTTTCTTACTCAATGTAATCATGGTAATAGATCCAAAAGGAGATTGATGACGTCATAGGAGGGCGATCACCCAAGTTTGCGGACCAGAGTTCAATGCCCCTCACTGAAGCGACGATGATAGAAATAACCCGATTTCGCCCGGTGGTCCCTTTAGGAGTTCCTCGCTGCACATCCAGGGACGCTATTGTACAGGGTACCATATTCCCAAGAATACGAGTAAGTACACCTTAAAGCTCGTACGCACGAGGCGTCATTATTCCTGACGTAGGACTGCGTCAACGACAGACGTGGTCTTTGACGCACCATGCGATGGTGGTTTCGTCCAAGAAACGATTGCAAAATGAATAGTGCACCCATTGCTGTTAATTAAAGGCCTATGATGATTGGCTTCACAGGGTTGATTAGCACAAGTAATAACGCAATCGAAATGATGCCTCGTGAGCACTGGGCATGAGAATTGCAATAAGCAGGGGACGTCACAGTTCAGTCAAAGTGCCCACTTCCACTGGGGCAAAAAAAAAGTCCTCTTCTGCATTCTATTTCCTGTGCTGTGGTTGATTCACATGTTTTCCTATAACACATTTTCAGGTGATATTTGTGTGTGTGTGTGGGGGGTATGTCGGTCTAGTTTTGGTTTTTGTTGGTGTGAATGAGGTATCACGTAGGCTGTCTTAACGAGAAAAAACTATTTGTCTTTACCCAAATGTCTTGAAGAGAAGATATACAATTGTGTTTGTGAATTATGCGTAAAGAAAGTCAGTGTGTAGGTGCTCTTGAATTGTTTCTTGGTACAATACATCATAAATAAAAGATTTAGTCTTAATGACGTGTTATCTGACGTGTTATCATTTGTTCCCAGCTGTTTTGATGAACTTGTGGGAGTTGCAAACCAGTCCAAAGTACTGGAAGGAGCCTGATAAATTCAACCCATATCGTTTCTTGAGTGAGGACCGTAAGAGCATCGTGAATAACCGTGCTCTCATCCCATTCGGAATAGGTGAGAAGTAAATAAAATACGACTGGAAAGGTTCTATCTGTATTTTGCACAATATTTTGTGATTATTAAAGATAAGGAACGCCCCGAAAATGCGTATCGATTATTTTTTTTCGGGGGGTGCACAGGACAACGCACTACAGGGTACTGATATCGAGCGTTACTCGGGAATTTATTTATTTATTTACTTTTTTCCCCACTTTTTTCAGAATCGTTAGTGGGGCAGTGGTCATTGGATCTTTCTCACTTTATAGTTGGTAAATCAAAGTAACTACAGATGTATTCTTTGAGTGTGCTTAACTTTAATATTTCGGTTATCAGGGCTTTTCGAACCTCTCAAATAAATTCGTTTCGAGAACATTGGCTATAATTAACTTCTATTAAAAAAAATATACACAATCAATACTGCAAATACGTCACTCACAACGCCGAGACCGACGCAAGACCGACAATACACCCCGCCCCTCCCCCAAACAAAATATATATATATATATATATATATATATATAAATAATAATAACATTTAAAAATATACATGAATATGAATGGAGAAGATTCGGCCAGTTTTTGAGTCGGTTTGGAATCTGTTTTGCTCTGTTTTGCGATATGACCGAGGTACGAGTATAATCTTGTTGCCCAAACCCGAACCGATAACAGTATGTGGAGGTGTCGTGGTATAGTAGATCGTCCACTCGACTCTCAATCCAAGGGTTGAGGTTCGAATCCCAGTCCAGTACTAATTACGTCATTTTGCAAGACGTTAATCCACATTTGCCACTCTCCACCCGATAGAATGAAAAAGTTATTGTAGTTTTTGTTTAATTATTGTGAACGTTTGTAAAATGGCGCCTGGCAGGAATGTTCCCCCTAAGGAATGGAGTATGTGCGTACATTTTGTGCAGGCAAGCCCGAATCCGATGACCGCGGGGTAATGATATTTCTGTAAAGCGCTTCGAGACATGGTCGATGTTTTAAGCGCTATAAGAACCAATATATTTTGTTTTTTCCTATATCTGTTCTAATCATTGTGTATTTTTCTTGTCATTATTACCATCAAGGTCTTCGTGTGTGTCTTGGTGAAAAGCTGGCTAGGATGCAGCTCTTCATTATCCTCACAAGTCTACTCCAGAGATTCACACTTCGTGTAGCAGACGACAGTCTTTCTGTCGGTATGGAGGGCAAGGCGGGAATTGCTTACGGTCCACTCGACTACAACATTATTTTAGAAAAGCGTCACGTGTGAATCGGACAAGCGGTTAAGTCAAGCAGAAAGTAGTCTCATATCACGGCATCACTCTTTGCACATTAATTCATAAGCGGTCTCTCACTTTGCTCGATCACATTGTAAATCGGAGAGTCCGAGGCCCCTTATTATTTTCGACTGAATCATTTATTCCACCACGATGGCAGTGTCATGCTACATATCACATATAGATTAGGCTTATTTCCATATCAGAAACGTACCATTTATTTGCTGACGTAAGAAAGGAATTATTCCCTCAATATTTCTGTATTGTCTTGTATCTATATCACTCTTTTAAAAAGTTATCGTAACGAACTTAAGTAGCAATTTGTAAAATAGTCAGTGTGTTATTTGCATTCCGTAGTCATGGGCGTCAATCCGGACATGAGCATAGGGGACACAATTACATGTCACCTTTACAGTTACTTTCAAAGTTATACCACGTTATGTTGCTACACACACACTCTCTCTCTCTCTAGTTATTCTGTATTCCTATAACTAATGTACATACGTTCAGCGCATTTATTTCTCAATAATTTTCTGATAGATTGGGGAGGGAGGGTGGGGTGGGAGAGAGAAGGGAAAGGGGGAGGGGGGACTCCACAAATTAAATAATACTTGCCAAATATTATTAATATTTGAAATATATCTTGATGAACCTCACGTTAGTCCACTCACACCCCTCTTTTTCTGTATTTGAGATGAATTACATTTTTCGAAGATCTCGTTTGTTGTTGTGTACATCTTTGTTTTTGCATAATATAAGATTATAAAGGTTCATGCACTGCATTGATGAAGTTGTTTTGTGTTAATATGGTTTTGTCTTGCATGGTGTCACTGTCATAAAAACACATATTCGAATTGACCTGATTGTCTATACACATATGAAAGAAAAAAGAAAATGTAGTTTTCTTTTAATGATTATAACAAAAATAAAATACAATTTGAAGCTGGGATAGCAAAACTAGCAAAGCTATGTTATGATAAGGAATGTTCATGGTAGCATAGTTTTAGATCGAAATCGCCAGTGATTGTGTAAGGGTTGTATTTAGAGAACAGAGGTCGTGGTAATGTTGAGCAAATGCGAGTTGAATGAGCTAACCTTCCTTTTAGATATCAAAACATTTTTTATGACTGAAACAATACAGACTATGATACCTGCTTCCTTTGGCACGAACATCCTTTTTCCTGACAAAGATACATGTGTACATGGTTATGTCCTTGAGCAAGGCATCTTATCTACAGTGCTCCTCTCCACCCGAGGTGCTAATTGGGTACCCGGTGGGATGCGAATGTCATTGTGGTTGAATTAGAATGTGCCCGCCCGTTAAAAAAGGCGAGTAGCTGGAATACTCCCCAGGAGTGGAGAATGTGCACTATAATATGCAGAATAGTAATTGAATCCAGTGACCGGGTTAATAATAATAGTGTAAGCGATTTGGTCGGCTAATGGTAAAGAGCTATATAAGAAACCGTTAATATTACTATTATATACAATCTAGTTCGATCAGTAGGGCAGCACAAAAGAGAGAGAGAGAGAAGAGAGAAGAGAGACATTTTGGCCCTGTTTCATAAAACTTTTTATCCATAATAAATGCTACATTTCTATGACAAATTTGCTCTCAGCCAATCAGATGCCACGATTTCCGTAGCTTATAACAGTTATAATAGCTAACATAAACATTTTAGTAAAAGAATGTATCTGTACGTGCTCGAAAGCTAGAATAAAAGAATTATAAAAAATATATGTTGATTCTATTTGCGTTATGCCTAATAAAGAATATAAAAATAAGTGTAAATGTCAGTTCGTTCAACCCCGCGTCGTTTCTGAGTGATCTTTGTATTTTGCGCAAGATAAGAAATGTAATATATCTGGCAATCATGTTTAGCACACTTAGATGCTTAGTGCTACATTAGGGGTGGTCCAATATACATCATTTATTACCCGATCACAAGACAATAAATAAATAATTATAATGACCCTAGTGCACATTCATCATGACACTTTTTTGTATGCAACATAGCAGCTATAGAAGTATTGTTTTCATTAATCTTGCTGATGTTTAAGGTACCCTATACAATAATGCTATTAGTGATAAAGGTTTGTGTCATCAGACAATCAATAACTATATGAACTAAGTTTGCTAAATATGATAATTACAATAATAACAATACTAATACTAATAATAACAATAATAACGACAATACTACTGCTACTAATAATAATTATTTTACACAGGGAGGCCTCATCAGCATCAGTACTGTTCTTCCTGAGGGCCCTGAAATTATTATTACCCAGCAACTGCCGGGTTCACATTTACACCTGGGTGTGGATTAATGTCTGGCCAAAGGACGTTATGTGTCGGGCTGAGATTCGAACCCTAAACTCTTAGATTGAGAGTCAATTGAATGAACCACTATACCCCGACACAAGTACTTGCTCTTCATTTTATGACATATTTATATGTAAAAGGACTCCCAATCATCTTAAGAAAAGATTGCGTTCTAGGAAAGAGGAGTAATAATTTGTGAGCTTTCTCATTCTTCGTAGCACGTCAGTTTGGGAGAATATCATAGTTCAAATATATCCTGAAAATATTGCTCCGAGCATGACCTAATATTCAATATACTTTACAACAAGAAATAGCTGAAAAGCTTGCACCAATATTTTGCGTGTACTTCCATATACCACTATCGATGAGCAGTGCATGTGATCTTCAACAGGGTTGATTCTTCTTTCTTTTCCTCATTGTTCCAAATCTTCCCAATTGTTCCAAATCTTCCCGGTACACATCAGTTCTCATTCGTTCTCAAATGATATCATACAGTCAGTTTCTTCCACAATTTAATTACATGACCAGTACTCAACTTTATCTATAAAGCGTATATTGCAATTTCTAGTCTAGTTGATTGACAGTAACATTTCTAAAGGAGTTTGCCCCCCGCTCTCCATTTCTTCAAGCCCCGACTTGTTTGCACCATAATTTACATAATTTCATTACGCCTTCAATGCTAAATCTATGTTCAAAGAGTGGTAGTAGTTAATAACTAACGGAATTATCAAAATTATATCTTTCTTCTATTTGCGTTATGCTTGATAAAGGATATAACATGAAATGTAAATATTCATAAATGTTTACATGGCTTGTTTGATTCTGTTCCAAATTGTTTTGTACTTAATGAATAAATATTGACATACACGACCTGCGAACAGAGTGCCGCATACAATGCAAAGTGGGTACAAAGTCATGTTATTCGAAGAAGCATGATGCAGCAAAAATTGTATTTTAAAACGGATATCTCCTAAACCTCAGTGCTCACTCTGTTGAGAAGTTCTTAAACAATTAGGCTACAAAAATTGACTTGCCTTCTTTGAAATCAAGTCATGGAAACTGCTAAGAAAACCAGTTTTGATTCCTTCGCAGATTATGCGATTTACGGTCGGGAAGTACTCATTTTTGCGACAGTACTTCTCTTCGTCCGTTGGATTCTTCTATCACAATGGTCCTACAACAGAAATTCAAAGCCATCAGCCCCTCCCTTACCATACCCACCTGGCCTGCCTTTCTTCGGAAACATGTTCAGCTTCCGAACCGACATGAGATACATCCTTCGCAAATGGACCAACGACCTCGGAGGTCTTTTCCGACTTCGTATCGGCCCGATAGTGGACATCGTCGTGATCAGCGACGTCGACGCAATACAGGAGGCGTTTGTTGATCAGGCCGACGCGTTCTCGGAGAGATATTCCGCCATTGCTCGAAGTCGCCATGGGTACCAAAGGTAACTTTTATTTAACAGGTTTAAAGTCTTTATATCGCCTTGTCCTTTAAGGCATCCTTTCACGAAGCCGTCTAAAGTACAAGTTCACCGACATCCCATTGAAACAGGTGGTAATTTCGATACACGCCTATTCATTGGGACGTCTCTGAAGTTGTACTTCGTGACTGTTTCGTGAAACGCTGCCCAGTAAACCAAGTTATATTAGACATAAGTTGATGCTTAAAGGATATCAAACTGTGACATATTATGACCGTTACTTACGAGCCGTCACTTCAATTGATTATCTGCGCTAATAGAGCTACTGAAGGAAATTATTCCATATGTCAGGTATTTATTAAAAGCATGATTTGCACTGTTCGATTGCTATCACTCTTTTTACGTTGCTACTCTCTCATGGCGCGTCAAAGACCACACCCAGTCGCTGATGACGCCGTCCGAAGTTAGGCAAATGACGCCTTGTGTTTAACCTGCTCAACTGATGTAAAATCTGGCCCTGGGCCCTTGGCCCTGGGGTTCTTTTGTAATAATTGCTCATCTCTCATGTCCTCCAAAGGCAGCATATTCTGGGAGCCTGGTCACAAATGGAAGAACCTGCGGCGATTCGGACACAGAGCCTTGAGACGTTTCGGACTTAATCAAGGAAGCATGGAGGACAGAATTATAGAAGAAGGGCGATTTATGGCAGAGGCGTTCGAGATGAAGGAGGGAACACCATTCAATCCGAAAGTGCTTGTTACAAACACAGTCGGTAACGTCATTACAAGGTATTTATTCCAATGGTTCACTGGCAGATTCAAAGAGGCGAAACCGGCCCGTGCCCCTTTCAAATGGCATAAAATAAAAAAATTTTTAAAGGCATCTTACAATGACATAACCGTGCATTTGTATGTGCCTGTCATAACATGTACGGAATTATGCCCCCTAAAACGAGATCCTGGATCCACCCCTACAATAGTGCATTGTATGTCGACTTTAAATGAACCTTGGTATTGTATTTCCCTCATTTGTTTCTTGGTAGTAGATTATTTATTTTTTCTCTTCCCCCTTGTGTTTAGCATAAACATCACCATGGTCGTCAAGGAGTTAGTTATGAAATACATTTCCCCCAATAAATAGACTTTGTGAACTTCCACAAACAAAACTGTTTGGACGACTTTGTTCTCTCTCTCTCTCTATCTTCTTATCTCTTACAGATTTGTGTTTGGATTTCGTTTTGAGTACGGCGATCCAGTCTTTGAAAAACTGGCCGAAGATTTCGAGCTATTAATGGAAAACTTTTCCGCAACGTCACTGGGGAGTGTCTTCCCGTTCCTCTACTATACTCCACTGTACACCAACTTTCGACGCCCCATTCAAAATGTCGTGTCCTACATTAAGTCCGTGGTCAAAGACCACCGACAGAGCTTTGATCCCCTTCATCTCCGGGACGTCATCGACCTCCACATGGCAGAGGTCAAAAAGCAGCGTGATGAGAACAAGATGGATGTCATGGAAGAGGGCTGGGAGTGGAAGTTTATCCTTGAGCTCTACACTGCTGGCCTAGCAACAACCACTGATACCCTACGGTGGGCAATACTCATAGCGGCACAACATCCACAGCTCATGCAAGAGGTGAGAATCAGAATATGGGTTATAAATAAATGGGAATGTTATATACAGTCTAACCTGTCTTAGTGGCCACCTCAATATAAAGGCCATCTGTCTATAGAGGTCACCTATATATTGCCTCCCACTAGAAGAAAACATGTGATGAAGAACTTCTTTAAAGAGTGTGGCCATTTTAAATATTTTCCTTGGGTATAGCCTTATAAGACAGATTTGAATGTATAATGATTGATCTAACAACTTTTAACCGCATTTCGTATCGTATCTAACTTTTTAGTATAAGGATTTGGCAAGCTTGTTTGTGTTACCCAGTGTGTTATTTGACTTCTTGCTGCTTTGATAATGTTATGTTTATGCTGTGAACAGAGTCATTGATTGGGACATCGGGCTTGGCCAACCGGGATCGAGTGCAGGGCACAATACGGCGAATACTGCTTTGTTGGGCAAACCCAAAACTAAAGAATATAAACGCCATGTTTTGACCAAGTGAAACCAAGTTGGCAAAACTCAGTACATAGATGGCTCTGGCTGTGAACCAAAACCATCATCATATCATACAAGTATCCTACCTTTAATGGTATACCGACTATCTACTTGTATAATAATATAACGTTTAAGCTTAAACGGTCTCCTTCGATTGTTTGTTATCGGCATATAACGCTGCCGATGGACCGTTTTCTCAAAAGCTGCCCTCACATTGGGCCAGGTTAAAACCCAACCTAAGTGCACACATTTTGTCCATCCTTTGTGCCGAATATCAAGAGACACCTTCCATAAGTCAGTGAACTATTTAAGCAAGGTTGAACATTGGCCGCTTTCAAAAATACGTTTTTTTTTCTTTCTTACTCAATGTAATCATGGTAATAGATCCAAAAGGAGATTGATGACGTCATAGGAGGGCGATCACCCAAGTTTGCGGACCAGAGTTCAATGCCCCTCACTGAAGCGACGATGATAGAAATAACCCGATTTCGCCCGGTGGTCCCTTTAGGAGTTCCTCGCTGCACATCCAGGGACGCTATTGTACAGGGTACCATATTCCCAAGAATACGAGTAAGTACACCTTAAAGCTCGTACGCACGAGGCGTCATTATTCCTGACGTAGGACTGCGTCAACGACAGACGTGGTCTTTGACGCACCATGCGATGGTGGTTTCGTCCAAGAAACGATTGCAAAATGAATAGTGCACCCATTGCTGTTAATTAAAGGCCTATGATGATTGGCTTCACAGGGTTGATTAGCACAAGTAATAACGCAATCGAAATGATGCCTCGTGAGCACTGGGCATGAGAATTGCAATAAGCAGGGGACGTCACAGTTCAGTCAAAGTGCCCACTTCCACTGGGGCAAAAAAGTCCTCTTCTGCATTCTATTTCCTGTGCTGTGGTTGATTCACATGTTTTCCTATAACACATTTTCAGGTGATATTTGTGCGTGTGTGTGGGGGGGGAGGTATGTTAGCCCACCTATGATTTCAGGTGTTAGCGGCTAAATGCATCTCAGCTTTGTTATACCTCAGTCACACGTACCGCCAAACTGACTTCACACCGACTCCAAACCGACCACTGTTTGTCCAACCGAGGCAATGTAACGGTCTTATCGGACTGTTGTCGGTCTAGTGTCGGTCTCGTTGGTGTGAATGAGGTATCACGTAGGCTGTCTTAACGAGAAGAAACTATTTGTCTTTACCCAAATGTCTTCAAGAGAAGAAAGTATCTGTGTGTGCAGGGCCGGATCTAGCTTTTTGCTAAGGGGGGGGGTTGACCCAATAACGATGCGGAGCATCGTCCACAAGCCGCGAAGCGGCGAGGCGATTTTCTTTTGGTGCTATTTTGAACCCCCGTAAGTGATGTTTTCCTGGCATCTACAGGTTGTACTAACAGAATGGAGACCATAAAAAGCAGTCACTGTTTTTTTTTTGGCAGCCCAAGGGGGTTAAACCCTAACCCCTCCCCCGTAGATCCGCCCCTGGTGTGTGTACACGGAATGTACACGTGATATACAATTTTTTCGTGAATTACGCGTAAAGAAAGTCAGTGTGTAAGATGTTCTTGAATTGTTTCTTGGTACAATTCATCGTAAAGAAATGTCAAAAGATTTAGTCATAATATTATTGTATCTAGTTTTCCGCACGTTCATCGATTTTGACGTTTTGTCTTTTGTTCCCAGCTGTTTTGATGAACTTGTGGAGTTGCAAACCAGTCCAAAGTACTGGAAGGAGCCTGATAAATTCAACCCATATCGTTTCTTGAGTGAGGACCGTAAGAGCATCGTGAATAACCGTGCTCTCATCCCATTCGGAATAGGTGAGAAGTAAATAATATACGACTGGAAAGGTCCTATCTGTATTTTGCACAATATTTTGTGATTATTAAAGATAAGGAACGCCCCGAAAAGGCGTATCGATTTTTTTTTTCGGTGGGTGCACAGGACAACGCACTGCAGGGTATATCGAGCGTTACTCGGGAATTTATTTATTTATTTACTTTTTCCCCACTTTTTTCAGAATCGTTAGTGGGGCAGTGGTCATTGGATCTTTCTCACTTTATAGTTGGTAAATCAAAGTAACTACAGATGTATTCTTTAAGTGTGCTTAACTTTAATATTTCGGTTACCAGGGCTTGTCGAACCTCTCAAATAAATTCGTTTCGAGAACATTGGCTATAATTATGTTCTATTAAAAAAAATCTACACAATCAGCCATATACTGCAAATACGTCACTCACAATGCCGAGACCGACGCAAGACCGACAATACACCCGCCCCTCCCCAAAAAAAATATATATATATTATATATATATAAATAATAATAACATTTTAAAATATACATGAATATGAATGGAGAAGATTCGGCCAGTTTTTGAGTCGGTTTGGAATCTGTTTTGCTCTGTTTTGCGATATGACCGAGGTACGAGTATAATCTTGTTGCCCAAGGTGTCGTGGTATAGTAGATCGTCCACTCGACTCTCAATCCAAGGGTTGAGGTTCGAATCCCAGTCCAGTACTAATTACGTCATTTTGCAAGACGTTAATCCACATTTGCCACTCTCCACCCGATAGAATGAAAAGTTATTGTAGTTTTTGTTTAATTATTGTGAACGTTTGTAAAATGGCGCCTGGCAGGAATGTTCCCTAAGGAATGGAGTATGTGCGTACATTTTGTGCGGGCAAGCCCGAATCCGATGACCGCGGGTAATGATATTTCTGTAAATCGCTTCGAGACATGGTCGATGTTTTAAGCGCTATATGAACCAATATATTTTGTTTTTTCCTATATCTGTTCTAATCATTGTGTATTTTTCTTGTCATTATCACCATCAAGGTCTCCGTGTGTGTCTTGGTGAAAAGCTGGCTAGGATGCAGCTCTTCATTATCCTCACAAGTCTACTCCAGAGATTCACACTTCGTGTAGCAGACGATAGTCTTTCTGTCGGTATGGAGGGCAAGGCGGGAATTGCTTACGGTCCACTCGACTACAACATTATTTTAGAAAAGCGTCACGTGTGAATCGGACAAGCGGTTAAGTCAAGCAGAAAGAAGTCTCATATCACGGCATCACTCTTTTGCACATTAATTCATAAGCGGTCTCTCACTTTGCTCGATCACATTGTAAATCGGAGAGTCCGAGGCCCCTTATTATTTTCGACTGAATCATTTATTCCACCACGATGGCAGTGTCATGCTACATATCACATATAGATTAGGCTTATTTCCATATCAGAAACGTACCATTTATTTGCTGACGTAAGAAAGGAATGATTCCTCAATATTTATGTATTGTCTTGTATCTATATCACTCTTTAAAAAGTTATCATAACGAACTTAAGTAGCAATTTGTAAAATAGTCAGTGTGTTATTTGCATTCCGTAGTCATGGGCGTCAATCCGGACATGAGCATAGGGACACAATTACATGTCACCTTTACAGTTACTTTCAAAGTTATACCACGTTATGTTGCTACACACACACTCTCTCTCTCTAGTTATTCTGTATTCCTATAACTAATGTACATACGTTCAGCGCATTTATTTCTCAATAATTTTCTGATAGATTGGAAAGGGGGGGTGGGGGTGGGAGGGAGAAGGGGAAGGGGGAGGGGGGACTCCACAAATTAAATAATACTTGCCAAATATTATTAATATTTGAAATATATCTTGATGAACCTCACGTTAGTCCACTCACACCCCTCTTTTTCTGTATTTGAGATGAATTACATTTTTCGAAGATCTCGTTTGTTGTTGTGTACATCTTTGTTTTTGCATAATATAAGATTATAAAGGTTCATGCACTGCATTGATGAAGTTGTTTTGTGTTAATATGTTTTTGTCTTGCATGGTGTCACTGTCATAAAAACATATATTCGAATTGATCTGATTGTGTATTCATATATGAACTTGATTACGCCAGGCGAGAAAAAAAAATGTTGAAAAGAGAAAATGGAAGCATTTGCTTATGTATTCAGTAAATACAAAAAAATTATAAAGGTTCATGCACTGCATTGATAAAGTTGTTTTGTGTTAATATGTTTTTGTCTTGCATGGTGTCACTGTCATAAAAACATATATTCGAATTGATCTGATTGTGTGTTCATATATGAACTTGATTACGCCAGGCGAGAAAAAAATGTTGAAAAGAGAAAATGGAAGCATTTGCTTATGTATTCAATAAATACAAATATGCACTTTGATATTAGCTCGGGGTGTTCAGTATTATAAGCTTAAATGCTGAAATAAATTATAATATCAATGCTAAGACCATTCGGAAACATACGAGTTTAAAGAGTTCCAAATACAACATGGTGGTAGTTCACGGTTCTGAATGAATAGACCCATATATCTACACCCTTCTACAAGTTGTTTCTAGAATTGTTTCCAAGACTCTCTATTCCTACCTTAGTCACAAAGATAAAGTCGTGGTAATCAAACCTTTTGATAATGGTGATGATCGAGATGATTGTGGTTTTACTATCTCAAAATATATAATGAAGATTTTTTTATTTTTTATTAAGAAAATGTAGTTTTCTGTTAATGATTATAACAAAAATAAATACAATTTGAAGCTGGGATAGCAAAGCTATGTTATAATAAGGAATGTTCTTGGTAGCATAGTTTTAGATCGAAATCGCCAGTGATTGAGTAAGAGTTGTATTTAAATAACAGAGGTCGTGGTAATGTTGAGCAAATGCGAGTTGAAAAACATTTATGACTGAAAAATACAGACTATGATACCTGCTTCCTTTG